>PVKE010017513.1:0-30649 GCA_004027555.1 Craseonycteris thonglongyai
ATGATGTGCAACTATGGAGACTGTTCTGGGCCCTCCCCCTTCTCTCTGTCTCTGTCTCTGTATCTATCTATCTATCTATCTATCTATCTATCTGTCAAAAACAATAAAAATAAATCTTAAAAAAAAAATTATAAAAAAGAACTAATTTTTCCATATTGCACTGCATGGAGAAGTCAAGTCCCTGAGTGGGAAGGCTGAGAGGTATGAGTAGGAAGAGAGAAATGGTGGTAAAGAGAGGCACACAGGACTAGAGGCCAGTTCTGATTTGCCTCCAGGTACTTCACTCATTTTCAAATCCTGGACCCAAGGATCCAAAACCCATGATGAGTTTAGGTTTAAAACCAAATTTCTGTACTTGGTGGACTTAAGAACATTCTAGAATAAACTAGCCTGCCAAATTATAAGGGGTTGTAACTAAAGTAATGGTATAAACTTCTCTGTGAAACACGGTCAGAAAGCAACCCAGTAATGTGAGTCAAGACTCCTGACACCATGAGAAAGTGTCAGTCATAGTCCAAAAATGACCAATCCAAATATATATCTGCTTTCATTCTTGACTATCCAGTTGCCTTACTTTCCTGGCCTGCTCAACTTTGGGAGCATGGGAAAGTTCCAAACAGCACAATCTATAAAGTAGTGTGGTTGTCCACTTAGGGATCCCGCTACCCTGTCAGTGACCCTCCCTTTCAATTATATCACTTTACAACTTTGCTAGCTTTTAACTTAAAAGAATTTTAATCTTTCTAATTCAAGTTACTGCATCCCAAGTCTCCCATCCATCAAGTCCATTGATTCCGGGACATTTGCAAGGAGGAAGTGGTTAGAGAGCACTGGTTTAACATGTGCCGCCATGAAGATTTGAAATTAAAAAAAATTGCTTATTTGAGGGACCCATGCAGATAAAGCAGGTGAGGAGCAAAGGTCTACCGGTAGTTACATGGTATGTTGGATGGAGCAGGGAGGGAAAAAATGCAAAGGCACACAAAGCCAACAAAACGTTAGGTTTTCTATTGACCCACATGTTCATTTCCTCATTCCCCAGCAGAACATGAGATCTTTAGGTCAGAGAGGAAGAAAGAAAGATGTAGGGAAGGAAGAATTTAGAAAGCACATATGGGAGTAAGCGGTAGTCTGTACTGCTCCAAGCACTGACTGTACTCTATGTGGCCTTGGCTGGAAATGACAAAGGACTTCTAAGTTAAGGAGGAAATAGGAGAGGAAGGCGGACAGGGCGAGCTTCTGAAAAAAAGCCAGATGGGGTAAAGGGAGGGAGGTTGTGGCAGGGGGGTGACAGCCAGGCATAGATGCTGAGGCCAAAAGCTACCTCTACCTACCTACTCACTGAATCATAGGAAGATGACAGAAGTTTCATCCCTTCAAACTACTGGAGATTTGCCTACTGAAAAACAAATCAGAAAAAAAAAGGAAATGGATCATCTTAGTTTGGATTGGCAGGTTCAAAGGGATTATATTTTTATTATTTATTTATTTATTTGTTTTTACCACAATTGTGTGAAGTTTTGCTAGTAAGAGCATTTCTAGTTCCCCTGTGACTAAATAGGCTGCGTCTTTTGGAATTTACAACAGAGCCAAATTTATTCCAATTAACCTGTGAAAGTAGTACTTAAAACTTTTTAGTAGCTCTTATCATGACTATAATTCTTATTTAAGATTTATTTTATTGTATTATAAGAAGGTGAGAAAGAGACAGAGAGAAGGGAGGAGAGTCCAGAGCTATCTCCATAGTTGTGCATTATTAAATTTTTTTTTTATTGTTTTTTGACAGAGAGAGACAGACAGACGGAGACAGAGAGAAGGGGGAGGGCCCAGAGCAGTCTCCATAGTTGACAGCGTTAGTTTTCCATATAGGTTCACTCCACAGGTGGGCACAGGGCTGTGCAGGGCAGGAACTGGGCTGGGAACCTCCCTCATAGGCCCCGGCAAGAACTGAACTGGGGGCACAGCCCAGTTCAGAATATGGGTCCACATGGGCCGGGGCCGGGATTCAGTCCTCAGGCTCCAGGGTTGCAAAGCGAGCGCTTAACCTGCTGAGCCATCCCAGCTTCCCCTAATTTTTTTAAAAGATTTATTTTATTGATTTTGACAGACAGAGAGAAACAGAGACAGAGAGAGACAGAGAGAAGGGGGAGGGCCCAGAGCAGTCTCCATAGTGGACAGCATTAGTTTCACTCCACAGGTGGGCACGGGGCTGTGCAGGGCAGGAACTGGGCCAGGAGCCTCCCGTATAGGCCCCAGCAAGAACTAAACTGAGGGGCACAACCCAGTTCAGCATATGGGTCCACCAGGGCCGGGGTTTGATCCTCGGTCCCCCAGGCTGCAAAGCGAGTGCTCAACCCATTGAGCCATCCCAGCTTTCCCCATTATTAATTTTTTGACATAGTTTCATGCCTCACAGGTGGATGTGGGGCTGAGTGGGGCGGAAATGAACCAGGGGCCTCCCTCATGGGAGGTAAGAACCTTGGTCGTCATCTTGGCAGTTACCAGCTGCGTCACAGTTCAGCATGTGGGTTTGCGCAGGCCAAGGCCGGGACTTGATCCCCAGACCTCACAGTTACAAGGCAAACACTCAACCTGCAGAGCTATCCAGCCTCCCCATTATGACTATAATTAATCAATTGTATAATTTATCATTGACAGCTTTCTTCTAAACTCTTTAAAACTAAACGTCATGTATGTGATGCCCAGCAACCAGCAGTGTCTAGCCCATGATAGATGTACAGTAACTGTCTCTTAAATGAATGACTGAGAATGCCTGGGACAGAACCCCAAGGAACTGCACATAACATTAAGGGTTAAGTGAAAAGCCTGATACGGTACAGAAACGAGAGGCGTTCAGGAGGTAGGAGGAAACTAGCAACTTGTGATATCACAGAAGTCAGAGACAAGAATATTTCAGGGAAGGAGTGGTCCACTGATACAATGAAAAGTGGGTTTAGGGAGATGGAAAGCATTGATGACTCTGGCAAGGGTGATTTTTCACATAATTCAGGAGGCTAGAAGTCCAAGCTCCAGGTGCCAGCTGGTTGCATTCTCATGAGGGCCCTCTTCCTAGTTTATAGCCAGCACCTTCTCACTGTGTCCTTACGTGGTAGAAAGGGCTAGAGGTCTCTGTAGGGTCTTTTTAATAAGGCACTAATCCTATTCATGAGCATTCCACCCTCATGACGTAAGCAACTGCCAAAGACCCAATATCTAATACTTTCATCTTTGACAGTTAGAACTTCAACATAACGAATTTTGGAGGGACACAAATGCAGACCATAGCAACTAATAAATATAGATAGAAGATTGTCTTTTAATGGAAAGAGAAAGGCTGCTTATCTATGAATTCTTGGTTCCAAGGCACTAAAAAAATTAATAAAGGTGCAAATATTAGAGAATCAAGGGAAGGAGAGGTTGAGTAAGATAGTGTGTGGGGAAGCACTGTGCCTATACTTGGCCCAGAATAGTCTAGGCTTTGCCGTATTATTTCTCTTGGTATTAGCTTCTCCATGGGTGTCTTGACACTTTTCTGGCCTTCTCCCTCTCAAACATATGGAAATTTTTATGTGAATATCGATCTTCCTCTAATCAAATAAATCAGACTAAGTCAAAGAAAGACAAGGAACAATAAAAGGAAATTAGAACCAGGCTTAAAGAATCACACGTTCTCAAACACAAATATCAAAAGCTACACTTAAAAGTGGAGGCAATCCCACAGGAGAAGGTCAGGGATGGTGTGGAGTGTACAAGTCTACTTTCATATGACTTAGCTACCTCCAAGCTCTAAAAACTGCATATAAAAAGGAATCAAGGAAGTACACATGCATGTATTTGGAGAAATTTAATGCCACTGGAGAGTTAGGGAGGTGGTGAGCAAACCACCATATTATAAAGGTATACTTCTCTCTTTCTAATTAGCAAGTAATCTGGAGGGCAATACTTTAAGGCTATGTGAACATCCAGTGCCCCAATACACTTCACCCAATGGTTTTAGCATCTATTGTTGATACTTTTCTGAAACAGTTATTACTTTTCAAGCTACAAAATAGTAATTTTCTTTTCTTCAGTATTCCTTACCTTTCATTCTTCTGAAAGGATTTTCCTTTTCATTTTGCTCTCTCTTTTTGAGTATCATTCTGGACTAATGATCTTTTTCTTTTATTCAATATTTTTAAATCAACTATCAACATTATTTGTTTCTCTCAACATTTTATTATAAAACTTTTCAAACATACAAACTCTGTTGAAAGAACTTCATAGTGAGCACCTATATACCCTCGACTTACATTCTATAATTAATACCTTACACTTGCTTTTTCACATATTTTATTCATCTAGGCTTCCCTCTACCCACCCACCCATCAATTCATTTCCTTGTTGACACAAGTTGCCGATATTTTATTCATGCTTTTACTTTTGGGTGCTCAATTTGTCCCAAACTTGGTCAGCAATCTCAAAATGCTTTTGGGCAAGAATTGAATTTCTTAGATAGAACCACACTAGATAATATTTGAAGTAAACGTTTACATTAGATAAAATTGAGGCCATGGCTTAGTATAGTAATGTGCTTAATCAGATTCCTGCTTCCAGAGCCACCATCAGAAGTGGGGCCAGTAATTGGCCTCGTGGCAGCTGAACCTTATAGTCTTGATGGAGCAGTGCCACCAAGTGGACATTTCATGCAGCAACCACTAGTGTCCCACCTATGTGGACTTGTCTGGTCTGGCACCAGAATTACATTGGAAGTTAATTTGCATTTCATCTTCTTTTTTTTTTTTAAGATTTATTTTATTGTTTTTGACAGAGACAGAGAGAGACAGAGAGGATGGGGAGGGCCCAGAGCAATCTCCATAGTTAAACTTCATCAGTTTTCTACATGATTTCATTCCACGCAGGTGGACAGGGGCAGCGGAGGGCAGGAACTAGGCTGGGGGCCTCCAGCATGGGAGGTACAACCCCTCAAGCCAAGGCTGAACTCCAGGGCAAGAACTAAACTGGGGGCCTCCTGCATGGGATGCATACCGCAGTCCAGCACATGGTTCCACACAGGCCGGGCCTGGGATTCAATCCTTGGTCCCCAGAGCTGCAAAGCAAGCACTTAACCCACTGAGCCATCCCGGCTTTCCCTCATCTTCTAAATATAACCTGGGACTCAGATGAATTCTGGTGGGAAAAATCATAAAGATCAGCCTCAGAGACAAGTAAGCAGAATGCTTAAATATCACTCATTTGGGATGCCAAGATAGCTCAACAAGTTGAGCACTTGCCTTGCAAGCATGAGGTCTGGGAATCTAATACCAAACCCAGCTCGTGCAAGCCCATATGCTGAACTTTGGTGCAACTGATAACCATCAGGATGGCAGTGAAGATTCTTGCCTCCCATGCAGGAGGCCCCCCAGTTTGGTTCTCACCCCACATGGCCCCACACCCACCTGTGTGGAATGAAACTGTCACAACTAATGATGTACAACTATAAGGTAACCAGATTTTAACATTGGTAAAGCGGGACACCATTGACCGGGGGGGAGGGGGTTCTTGATTAAAAACTTGGTCTATCTCCCGCCATTCCCTAGCTTGTCGGGCATTCTTTCCAAAAATCGGGACTTTTTAAAAACGCTGCGGGACGCAGGACAAATTGTTAAAAATCGGGACTGTCCCGCCAAAAGCAGGACGTCTGCTCTGGGCCCTCCCTTTTCTCTCTGTCTCTCTCACCTTCTCTCAAACAATAAAATAAATCTTTAAAAATATATATCACTCATTTGCTGTTTATTTCTTGAATCTATATGAACATGATGCTAAGCCCTTTATTCCTTGGTATTATCTGATTTCTCCCACAGATTTATGGACAGGTCCAGAAGTAAAACCAAGATATCCAATTACAAATAAGAAAAAAGATCCATATTCTCCCAAATGTATCCATTTATAGTTATTTCATAACTAGAGATACATGTGGGAAGGGGAAGGGCAGGAAGGGGAATGGGACACATTCATTCCATTCTACAAACAAAAGGAGATAAAACTCCCTAGTTCGAAATGAATGTGAAAGATGCAAAAAATACATAATGCACACACATGGCATTGAAACTAAGGTATTTATTAGAACTTCTCACCAGACCTTGTTGGGTTCTTTTTTTTCTTTTTTTGTTTTTCTTTTTTTTTTTAATATATTAATAAAGATGCATATATACTGTTCTATTACAACTTTATTTTAATGACTGTATTTCAATAGAAATGGCTTCCTTTTATTTCTATGTATTTAATGTTATATATTTTAAGATATCTTGAAAGAACTCTAGAGGTTCCCCAACGTGTCTTGCTTTCGGACACTTCACAGAAGCTGCACTCAGCTTCGACTGTACTGGCAGAACTTAATCATAGTCACAGGGAAGTTGGAAAATGTAACTCTGTTCTGGGAAAGCTTAGGGTCTGCTAAAATTCAGTTCTATTTTTAAATAAAATGGGGAAGATTAAAGTTAACAATAAAAATAAATAAATAATAATAATTAAAAAAAGAAAATGGGGAAGAATGGATATTAAAGACAACTAGCAGTCTTGGCCACAATATATTTCCTATTTAGACTATAGAGTTATAGTGTCTACTATAGAGTAGATGTTAATTATATTCATATTATTCATTGTTATTTTGCTCTTTCTTATCCAAACCTTTGCCCATTTGATCTGTCATAGACTGACTAAAAGGCTCTCTCAAGCTGTTTCTAAATCTTTCTCCCTGTTTTGTTTTGGTTTTTTTTCTATGTTAATTTGTGTCATTTGTACATAGATAGCTATGCCTCTCAGAATGTGAGATTGTACCCTGACCATTGCTTCTTTTTGGACACATTAATTGCATTTTTGTCATGTATTCAGTCTTAATGGATTAAGACCATGAGCACTGCATCTTCTACCTTCTCTGAGTCATTTTCAATAACTTGTGGTTGTATTTTGTTATCTGACTCTATCAAATTCACTGATTGATTTGCTAGACATGTTTGTTCTTAGCTCCTTTCATATTTTATGTTGTGCTTTTTAAAAATCTTTTCACTGTATAGTTTGTATAGCCTTTATTTTTGTTAGGTTTCTTCTGAAGATGTTTGTTTGTTTGCTTTGTTTTATTCTAATGGTTTCTTTATAACCAGCTTATACTATAATATAAAATCAATATGTTTTACACTTTCTATAATTTCTTTCCTTCTCTTTCACAATTTGATTTTAACTGAATATACTCGTATTAAGATATCTTGGAGTGATTACCATTCTATCTTAAACACAGTGTTTATAATCTCTTTCCACTCCCAGAAATTAACAGATGAGGAAATTGGCCTGTGTGCCCTACTTTCTGCCATTTCTTTTTCTTCTCCTTGAAGTAGTGTTCTGATTGTCTTGTCTATACTGACAGGGGCATAATGTTTAAAATTTGTTCTGGAATCAGGATCCCTGGAGATAGTTTAGATTTTTAATTCATTAAATAGATTCAAAACATATTAGCACCTCTTTTGTCATAATTTCTCCACCTATCATTTGCTTGGCTGAAGTTCTTCCTCTAGTGGTTTCTTCAAGAAAGCTCATGTAAACAATAGTCTATGAGTACTTGCACACATTATTTTTTTAATCTATTAAACTTATAGGGGTGTCATTAGTTAGTAAAATTATACGGGTTTCAAGTGTACATTTCTATAATGCATCATCTATATATTTCATTGTATGTCATTTTGTTATGGAACAGAAACCGGGTCCCAGAGGCAGAAGTTTGGTGACAAAAAGGAAAGGAGTCTTTTATTTATTCTAAATAAAAGACTCCTTTATTTAGAAATAAAGGAGTTATTTATTTATAATAAAAAGTACACAATTTTTAAACTCCCAAAGAGAAATAACCCTGTCACCCTCTACCAAACCACATCAGTCTCAGTTTGCACCCTGAACTGCCTCTCCCTGTTTAGAAAGGATACCATCCCTTGGTGAACTCAAAATCCAGCCCCAGCAGGACTCTCCAGGTGGGTCTCCACAGAGGCCAACTCTTGTGGGCAGCCAAGCAGCAATCCCAGAGTTGGCGCGCCCCTAGCTCCTGCTCATGCCGCCTTTTCTCCTGCTCCTTCAACATCAGGTGCCTGAGCCACTCCACCCTGCCTTAGAGAGAGAGAGAGAGAGAGAGAGAGAGAGAGAGAGAGAGAGAGCTCCTCCCCATCCTCCTTCCATTTAAATTTCCCGCCCGTGCTTTCACGTGCACCAGAAGGATTCAACTTTCTAGTCGACCCCCATCCTAGGCTAGCAGGCTTGCACCCTCCTCTGCTCTGGAAGCCAGGACGAGCATTCTTTTTCTCTGCCAATCACATTCTTGGCCATGGCATAGGCCTCAGCGCCTCACGTGCCAGTCCACAGCGCTTCTATGTGGGGAGACAGGGGAAGCAAGATCCGTCATGGGCCTCAGCCATTTGTTCACAGTAGCAGCAGGGAACCTCCTCCTATTGTCCCCTCCCTTCATGCCTTATGATGGTAACAAGTTCTCCTTCCATCACCATATATCTGACCCCACTGGCCCACTTCTTCCACCCTCCACCCCTCTTACCTCTAACCATTAAACTGTTGTCTGTGTCTATGATTTTTTGTTTGTTTTCTTACTTGCTTTTTGCTTTTCAGTTTTATATGCCACATGCAGCAGAAATCATATGGTTCTTGACTTCTTCTGTGTGACTTATTTTGCTTAGCATGATAATCTCAAGATCCATCCATGCTGGGGAAGCCAGGATGACTCAGCAAGTTAAGCACTCACTTTGCAGCCCTGGGGACCAAGGATTGAATCCTGGCTCCGGCCCATCAAGACCCATATGCTGACTGGGGTATGCTTCCCATGCAGGAGACCCCCAGTTTGGTTCTCATGCCATTTCAGCCCCTGGCTCGAGGGGGTGTATCTCCCATGTGAGATGCCCCGGGCCCAGTTCCCACTCTGCTTGGCCCCCGCCCACCTTCCTGGAATGAAACCATGTTGAAAACTGATGTCATACAACTATGGAAACTGCTCTGGGCCCTCCCCCTTTCTCTCTATCTCTCTCTGTCTATCAAAAGCAATAAATAAGTCTTAAAAAAAAAAAAAAGATCCATCCATGCTGTCACAAATGGCAGTATTTCATCTTTTCTTATGGCTGAGTAATATTCCTTTGTACACATGGACTACATCTTCTTTATCCAATTAGCTCCCAAGTTTTGTGGAACTGTGGGTGTTTCCATATCTTGGCCACTGTGACTAAAGCTGCAATGAACATGGAGGCACATATGTATTCATTGTAGCTGGATAAATGTTTTCAGATTTGGGGGGTAAATACCCAGAAGGATTGCTGGGTCATATGGTAAATTTATTTTTATTTTTATTTTTTTTTATAATTTTATTTTACTTTATTTTTTTGCCAGAGAGAGAGAGATACAGAGACAGAGAGAGAACTGAACTGGGGGAGCTCCCCAGTTCAGCATATGGGTTCGCATGGGCCGGAGCCAGGATTCAATCCTTGGTCCCCGGCACTACAAAGTGAGCGCCTAACCCACTGAGCCATCCCGGCTTCCCCTATTTTTATTTATTTATTTATTTATTTATTTTTGAAGAACCTCCATAATGTTTTCCATCATGGTTGTACCAATTTATATTCCCACCAGCAGTGTATGAGGGTTCCAACAACCTTTTTTTCCAACAGCCTCTCCAACACTTTATTTCTCTTGTTGATAATAGCCATTCTCACAGGAGTGGAGTGGTATCTCATCCTAGTTTTGATTTGCATTTCCATAAGAGCTAACGAAGTTGAGCATTTTTCATATAGCTGTCAGTCATTTGTATGTCTTCTTGGGAGAAGGTCAGGTCCTCTGCCCATGTTTTTATTGTTTGTTGTTGTTACTGTTATTGTTATGAATAATATGAGTTCTTTATATATTTTGAATACTAGCCCCTTAACAGAGGTCTTGTTTCTAAATATCTTATCCCATTCAGTTTGTTGCCTCTTTATTGATTGACAGTTTCCTTTGCTGTGCAGAAACTTTTTAGTTTGATAAAACCCCATTCATTTATTTTTGCTTTTACTCCCCTTACCCCTGAGGTCAAATTCCTAAAATTCTCTTGGGATCCAAGGTCCATGATTTTAGTATCTATGCTTTATTATATGCAATTTATTGTTTCAGGTCTTATGTTTAGGACTTAGATTCATTTTTAGTTAATTTTAGTGTTGGTGACATAGCAGTCTAGTTTCAGTCCTTTGCAAGTAACTTCCTAATTTTCCCAACACCATTTATTGAAAATACAATTTTCTATTGTATTTTGGGGCTCCTTTGTCAAAAATTACCTGCCCATATATATGTGGGTTTATGTCTGGGTTCTCAGTTCTATCCCATTGGTCTGTGTTTTTCTGCCAATACCATGCTATTCTGTTTATTATTGCTTTGTATAGTATAAAATGAAGTCAAGAATTGTGATAATGTCAGCCTTTTCTTATTTCTTAGGATTGTTTTGGCTCTTTAGGGTCTTTTGTGATTCTATACAAATCTAAGGATTTCTTCATTCTATTCTTTTTTTTAATGTCATTAGAACTTTGGTGGGGATTACATTAAATTGGTATGTTGCTTTGGGTTATATGGTCATTTTAACAATATTGATTCTTCTCATTCATGAACATAAAATATCTTTCCATTTCTTTGCGTATTCAATGTTTTAAAAAGTGTCTTATAGTATTTAATGTATAGGTTCTTTACATCCTTTTTTAAGTTTATTCCTACCGTAGGTATTTTATTCTTTTAGTTGCACTTGCAAAAGGTATTGTATTTTTTTTTATCTCTTTTGCTAAAGTCTCATTGTTAGTATATATTATAAGAACTCAATGAATTTTTATACATTGATTTTGTATCCTGCAACTTTACTGTTTCTAATAGATCTTTGGTGCAGTCCTGTGGGTTTTTGTGTAAGTACTGCATGCTAACAGCACTGCTGGAGCTGCATTTTGGGGTTTTCTATATAAAGAATCATGTCATCTGTAAGAAGTGGCAATTTAACTTCTTCACTCCCAATCTAGATGCCTTTTATTTCTTTCTCTTGCCTGATTGCTCTGGCTAGGACTTCCAATACTATGTTGAATAGCAGTGTTGACAGGGGCCATTCCAATACTATGTTGAATAACAGTGTTGATCTTAGAGTAAAAGCTTTCAGTTTTTCACTATTGAATATATTATTAGCTGAAGGTTTGTCATGGCCTTTGTTATGTTGAGGTACTTTCCTTCTACTCCAATTTTGTTAAGTGTTTAAATTTATTTTTTTAACCTCTTACAAGGACAAAATTCTGTCTCTTCTCCCCTTATCTTTCCATACCTATACTTTAGGGGTTCCACTTGCCCTGACTCACAAAGCTCACAAGGGTAGACTATTGCACCCAATTCAAAGTTTCCTTCAGAGCATGCAGAGGTGACAGAGAATTGTGCCAGGGAAGTATGACAATGAGCCCCAGGCTTAACACATGATTCCCTCCCACAGCACTACTGCTACAAACCCATACAGGCCAGCAAGAAAAACAGGAACATCTCAGGGCAGAACAGTCTAGCCAGTGCCCATTACCTCACATTAAGGATTGCATAAGCCCAAGACTTGAGCCAGAAGGTTACATGAGCCAAGAGGGTCAGGAGCAATGCTGAAAATGCAATCCTTCTAGGCAAAGCCCATGCAACTTGGAGGAAAACATGACAGAGAAATGGCCTTAAAATATCTGACACTTAAAGATTTTGAAAGTTAGAAAGAAAGAAAGAAATGATCTGAAACAATTTGAAGAGATCAGATTCACAAAACAGATATTCACTTTACAAGCCAAACTTATTTTAGCCCCCACGAGCTGGGGGCCGAACCGGGGGCCTCCCACATGGGAAGGTCTCCTTGGTAAGAACCAAACTGGAGGCCACACCCCAGCCCAGCATAATGGTCTACAGGGGCCAGGGCCAGGACTGGGACTCAATTCTCAAACACAGGGCCTGCAAAGCGAGCGCTCAACCTACTGAGCCATCTCGGCATTCCCCAAGCCAAATTTTTTTTGTTAAATTTATTGGGGTGACATTGGTTGGTAACAATTACATTGTTTCCAGGTGTACAATTCCACATTACATTGTCAATGCATTGTGTTATGTGCTCACCACCCAGAACAAATTTTAATAATAGAGAACAGAGTGACTATAAATGCCCCAGAGCAAGAAAGCAAATAACAAACTAAACCATAAAATGAACACAAGTCAGTGAGCTCCTACTATGTGAGGCACTGGAACAACCATGCAGTCCCAGGTAGCAGGTAATGAATGCTACATTCCCATATAACAAGGTACATGGCCACAAAAAAAGTAAGGCCAGATTGGAACCCAGGTAAGGCCATGGAATCCAAGCTTTTTATCACAATGCAGCACCAATTAAAACAGATACTTTATCAATATTCTAAACAGCCGTGCTAAGGTTTATGTTAAGCTATTTCCTATAATCTCTCTAGACTGTATTTTGGAATTTTAAGTTACTATTTGAGACAGTTGGTCTAGTCTTATCTCACTCCACGTTTAGAGAAATGGATACAAAAAGGTTAAGTCACTTGAAGAAGCTCGGAAAAGCAACAGAAATTGGAGATTATATTTCTGACACCTTCATTTAGACACTTAAGATTTAGAATGTGAGAACATAAAATAGCCTTTTTGGAGAAATAGAGAAAGCAGTCCTGTACCATTTTGTCTGTACTCAGTTGTAGAGAGACTTTCAGCTGCTACTATAATCAGCTCAATAGCCTCTAGGAATTTCTCCCCTTCATTCAAAAATACGTAGTGATCAAGCACTTAGATGCCTGGGCACATGGTATTCCGCATAGAACAAGAGACAAACTATCTGGCTTCTTGGTAAAATACATAAATTTACACAGTTCCGAGTCCAACTGACATCACATTCCCATTTTTGTCACAGACATTGGGACTTTGATATTCATGGCAATATTTAATACATCACTCCTTCTCAGAATGCACTACACTGCCTGCTTCTAGGAAGATTGATTTAAAAGTATACAGAGATGTAGAATTGATAGATGACAGATGGTAGATAGAGGATAGATAGATGATGGATGGATGGATGGATGGATGGATGGACGGACAGACAGACAGATATAGATAAACAATAAAATAAGCAACTTTGGCAACAATCTAAGTCTGTCCTGGTGTTATTAAGCCTTCCAGCCAAGATGTATTACCAAACACCTTAGAGAACTCACTGTGATGTGTCAAGTGTTAGAACCAGTTAATGATCTTCACAGCAATTCCTCACGGTCTTGACCACATCACATTTGCCTACTAGGCCATTCCCACCTTTCATGAACCTACATAATCTCTGTCCCACTGTAGAGCAGGATGAAAGTCTCTTTGGAGTGAAAGTTTCCATGCTGCCCAGGCCTCAAGCCAGGTGTCCCCTCAGCAAGGCCAGTCATACAGTCACAGCAGCATCAAGACAGAGCACTGTCTCAGGAGAGAGAAGCTGGGAAAAAGGCTCTCCTGTAACAGTGAGGTTGAGTCTGCAGCAGAGAAATCCCGAGCACAAAAACTGAGAAATGGAAGTCACATTGTGACATCAGGACCACAGTGAGAGGAAAAGACCAAGTGAGTGGAATAGACATGGTAGGGAAAAAATATCAAACTAATCATGGAGATATGACGAGTCCACAGATGCAAGAGAGCCCACTCATGTTATTTAAAGAATAGTCTACTTAAAAGCAATCTATTGGGCGGGGCTTAAAAAATTCTGGCTTGAGAAATAACGTCCAGAGCCTAAATATAGTTTAAAGGTGGCCACAAGCATTTCTGGAATCTTTCAACACCTCTATCATTTCTACTCCTGTCTTTTATGTCTAGAGTTCAAATCAAGCTCTCTTCATCAAAGGGGAATTTAATTTGTAGGTATACTGCTCTGTCTTTAGATATTCCCAAGACCAAAAGGTCATGGCCCAAGGGCTAAACTCTACAGCCATGACATGGTCCGAGGTTGGGCAACCTAGGTTCAGATCCCATCTCAACTATTTCTGGTTGTGTAACCCAAGTCAAGTGATTTACTTATTTTTTCCTTAGTTTCCTGGTCTGTAAAAAGGATTATTGCAGTACTCATTTCACAGGCCTCTTAGGAACAAATACAAAACTTGGAAAAGTTTAACTCAGTATGTCAGTCCAGGTGCAAATAAGAGTAAAAACCAAAAGGAACAAGGGAGAAGTTTGTGTCCTACACATAAAAGTCCGGAAGTAGAGTGGGCACCAGCCTATGGACACACTCAATAGTTTGGTGGTTACCTGAGGGAAGGGGAGGAGCAGGGAGGGAGAGTTGGGGAAGAGGGGAAGCAGGAGTGGGCACCGGATATATAGTGATGGAGGGGGAGCTGATTCTGGGTGGTGGGCACGTAATGCAATGCATGGGTGATGTGATGTGGAGTTGTACATCGGAAACTATCTAATTGTTACCAATTAATGTCACCCCAGTAAATTTACAATAAAATTAAAATAAAAAAATAAAAAAAGTCCAGAAGTAGGTAGCACGGAGCTGAAAAAGAAACACTGTTCAAGTTTTTCAGGAACTCAAACCCCCCTCACCTCAATTCATCGCTCTGATACCACCAGGGTGGAGGCCTCGTGTTCCTGGGCCAGAGGGCAGCGTCCACACACCTGACAGCAGGACAAAGGAAAGGATCAAATGCACAAAGAGGGGACCGGCCAGCTCTCTCTTATGGAACCTCCTCCAGCCACCTCACTCAAGGCACCTCATTTACTTACATTTCATTGGCCAAAATCTATTAGTTAAGCGGGAATCTAGGAAATGTCGCCTTAATTCTAGGTGGTCACGTGTTCAAGTAAAATTCCATAAAGGAGACACTACAAATTGATGGGCATGGGTGGTTTCAGTCATTTCCTCTGTTCTAGAAGTTATAATATGGTTTGTTTGTTTGTTTGTTTTTTAAATATTTATTTTTATTGTTTTTGACAGAGAGAGAGAGATACAGAGACAGAGAGAAGGGGGAGGGCCCCGAACAGTCTCCACAGTTGTACATCATTGTTTTTTCCACATAGTTTCATTCCACAGGTGGGTGCGGGGCTGCACAGGGCAGGAACCAGGCTGGGGTGTCACCCCAGTGAGAACCGAACTGGGGGCACTCCCCAGCCCAGCACATGGGTCTGCACGGGCCAGGGCCGGGATTCGATCCTCGGTCCTTGCGGCTGCAAAGTGAGCGCTTAACCCACTGAGCCATCCTGGCTTCCCCTGTGTGTTTTTTTTAAGATTTATTTTTATTGTTTTTTAACAAACAGACAGAAACAGAGAGAAGGGGGAGGGCCCAGAGCAGTCTCCATAGTTGACAGCATTAGTTTTCCATATAGTTTCACTCTACAGGTGGGCATGGGGCTGCGCAGGGCAGGAACTGGGCTGGGAGCCTCCCGCATAGGCCCCAGCAAGAACTGAACTGGGGCACACCCCAGTTCAGTGTATAGGTCCGTATGGGCCGGGCCCAGGATTCGATCCTCAGGCTCCAGGGTTGCAAAGCATGCTCTTAAACCACTGAGCCATCCCAGCTTCCCCCTATAATATGGCTTTGAAAGTGAATGAAAAGAAAAAAGTAGTGGAAGACCTCTGTCCACCTGTAACACCCACTGTGACTCTATAGCTGCTTGAGCAGCATGGAAAGTTCAAGATCAAAGAAACAGGTAGAAAACAACCACCAAGCACAACGTGCTTCTGGCGGAAGGAGTTGCCCTTCAGAAAGGGCTCTATCCAGGATTATCACCTTAGTACATCCAACAACTAACTCTAAACTGAGAGATTAAAAGTCTCGTGCTACGAGATACACACCACGCCCACAATGCTGTTGCTCATTCAGTGGAGTTGACAGGCTTGCACTTACAACACAGGCATGGTTTAGGAGGCCAGTGGAGGACTAAAGGATTAGTAATCTCAATTACCAAATAGTTGGAGATGAGGGAACAACAACAAAAAAAAATCAAAGAAATAATTATGGGCCACCTATCACAGCCCCACAGCTCAAATTTGAAAAGAAGCAGAGGAGCATGTGTCTCAAGGTCATTTATCAGGCACCAATCAACACCCGTCACACCCCCATTATTTCTGTTGGAAACCCTCAAACGGGAGGCATTGTTCTTCCTGAAAATGCTGAAAGGCCAAGGTGTGCACTCTACTGGGGGTAAAACTACCTCTTCACACGTTACAAAATCCACTCAGGGATGCCTTTACAGTCATTCATGCCCACTCTACACTCTTACCTCCACACTCACACCCACACACACCCCTTCCTTTTTCATTACCTTTAAAAAGGCAGGTTCCATCCTCGTCTCACAAGGAACTCTCAGACTCTGCCACCAGGTGGCAGGAATGATCAGCATCAAGCAGCTGAAGCTCCTCAGGAACGGGGAATGTCTGGATTCTGGAAGGAATCATAAGAACACCACACTGACCCGGTGTTGTACAGTCTGAGCACTATGCTGTACACCTGGAACTAATATAAGATAATACTGAATGGCCACTGTCATCAAAAACTAAAAATTAATTTAAAAATAAAGATGAGGATAATAAAATTTAAAAAATAAAGAGACTGCTTCTGTATAGATGAGTATACTGAGACTTAAAGATGTTACCTGACTAGTGTCACATGCATAACTAGGGACCCTGGGGACCAGCCTTCTCAGTTACTGGGGTCCTGTTTTTCTGCCAGCTCTTGCTGGGTCTTATTTTTAATGTTCTATTAAGGAAATTTTCAGCATCCATGAAAGTAAGAATAGTGAAATGAGTCCCTATGAACCCATCAGCCAGTTTCAGCAATTGGCAACACTTTGCCATCTTTCCATATTATATATATTGCCCCCACCACTATTTTGATACAAAATACCTAGAGGTTTTTTTGTTTGTTTGTTTTTTAAGATTTATTTTATTGATTTTTGACAGAAACAGACAGAGACAGAGAGAAGGGGGAGGGCCCAGAGCAGTCTCCATAGTTGACATTAGTTTTCCATATAGTTTCACTCCACAGGTGGGCACAGGGCTGCGCAGGGCAGGAACCGAACCGGGAGCCTCGCACATAGGTCCCGGCAAGAACTAAACTGGGGGCACACCCCAGTTCAGCATGTGGGTCCACATGGGCCGGGGCCGGGATTCGATTCTCAGTCCCTGGGGCTTCAAAGCGAGCGCTTAACCCACTGAGCCATCCCAGCTTTCCCACCTAGAGGTTTTAACAATAAAAATATAAATACATTTTTTAAATACCCAGAGCTATTATACGGTTGCACCAGTTAGCACAAAATCACTGTGGTTCATTATTTCAACGAATAATGGTTAGTGTCTGCTAAGTGCTAGGAACAGTGCTAAAGTAATATATAAACAACTATAGCACAAAAAGGTAGTTTGGCAACAAGACTTTTATGCGTGAATCATGTAGTGCTGGAAGTTAGACTTTATTCATGTTTGTATACCCTTGTGTATCAACATGAAAAATATAATGCAATTTTTTCTAGATCCTTGGGACCGGCGAGAAACCTAAAGTTAAAATCAAAGTCATACACTTGTTCTTTTTTCAAAGACAAGGTCACAGCCAGCAGGGCTGACAGGAGACATTTAGATATAGGGACCTCCCTGACACTACTTATCTATTTACTTGGAATGAAGTATCATGTAAAAAGGCAATTTGGGATGAGATGGGAGAAAGGCTGGACTCCTAAAATAGGTAATAGAAATGAGCCAGGTGTTTGTCACATCTGGGAACGGCATTATGGGGTCAGAAGATCCCTACAAGAGCAAACCCTACTCATTTCCTAAAAGTAAAATCAAGAGAGCCTCACAAAGAAAAAATAAATAACTCATATTTCTTTTTCTCATTGCTACCAGAGATGGGTTTAAGCCAAACTAAACACATTTTAACATTACATAAATACAACACCTACGGATAAAATTATCTGGCCCAGAGCTCACTATATTGTGTTGGATTTTATAAAAGCCTCTGTGGTGTGACACGAAGGGTCCCCGAGCCTCAGTTCTGCTTATTAGAAAGTTACACATTAAAGCAATTGTCTTCCTTTCTCTCTTCCTCAAGTTTGAACTACATCAATCTTTTCGACCAGAACAAAACACAGCAAAAACGATCTGTTTCTTTCTGAGCCAAGATTCACTGGCTCAAATCTAAACACTTCCTCTTTGCCATCCCACCCCTCAAAGATCTTCTAGGCATCATTCAAGTAAAGCACTTTTATTTTTTTTTGGCTCTGACATTTTTTTTTGCAACCTGTACTTTGTTTCAGAATGAAGAAGACTTTAATGAAGGAAACAACAATTTGCTAAGGAATAGAGTTGTGCAAAACAGCGAACAGGTAAACACCAAACTGGTATGGCTGGATGTTATTGAGTGAGTCTATTGCCATGGTAACCACTGGGAAAGAGGCACCCGAGAGCTTCAGGGACAGACAGCATGGTGCTCAGCTGGCACTCAGAGGAATGAGTTAAAATGGTTATTAGACGGTGTAAGACAGAACCATGAAGAAAACATCGATGCCCAAACAAAGGTTTTGTGCTTAATACACCTGTCCTCAGTTCTGTGATGTGGCAGGTATCCAGGCTTTCTCTGACACTTCCCTATTAGAGATTTCAAGTTCCATCCTAAGGCCGAAAGCCCTGGCTTAAACAAAAGCATTTCAAGTTCAAGGTAAATGAAGCAGATGAGAAAGGTTCTAAGACACAGTTCTAAAACTGTGTCCATCACACCCTCGGATTCCTCAGTAACACCTAAGTTACATACAAACTGAAGTGCTCTGTCACAACGCCACCGCTGTTCCTTTTACATACTGAATTCTGGGTAGGATCTCATTTGAAGAAAGCCTTCTGCTGTTAAAAAATGAATAAATTATCCATGTAATTATCCTTTATTTTTAGTAATTCTGAGTACCTACTATAGAGCCATTTATGGGGGGAGGGGTGTTCTTATGATAAAAAGACTAATTTGTTTGCAGTAGAAAATTTGGGAAATGATTGCAGTAAAATTTGGAAGACAAAAAAAGGCATATAATTTTTTTAGGAAAAGAATCACTACCATTTAATGCAAAAATTACATCCACATGCACATTTTACTTATATTGGGATTGTACTATACACAGGTTATTGCTGTCTATTTCATTTAATATATTATAAAAAGTATCCATTTCACTAAATATTACTCAACACCAAAAAAAGAGAAAACAATACTTCCGTCCACACGAAACCTGCACATGGATATCTATAGTAGCTATGTTCAGAAGTGCCACAACGTGGAAGTAACCATCATGTCCTTCAGTAGGTGAAGGGTTAAATGAACCATGGTACATCCAGACAATGAAATACTCTTCAACTCTAAAAACAAATGGGCTACCAAGCTATGAAAATACACGAGGGAACATTAAATGCATACTTATGGTCAGCCTAGTCTCACTGGACTACCGGTAAGTTCAAGGAGTCAGTAGACTGACGATACATACGGTACCATTTGAAACAGAACAGTACCGTTGTTTCCTGTCCTGTTTCAAACAGGATCTCTGGTCAGCCTGAGTCTAAACCACCAGCATCAGGGCGAGGTGCAAAAGACAGGCGTGTTTGCCATACTGGGGTCGAAGGCACTCTTTCATACAATGAGTGTGGGGAACAAATGTGTAAGTTGTTTTGAAAGAGTTTAAGTTAGCTATAGATAAGGCGGTCAGGAGAAAATGAAGCAGAGAGCGTTCTGGGATAGGAGCATAGCCCATAAGGAAGAAGTTTGCTCCTTTGGATTGGTGTGGGCAACAGTCCAGAAAGTTCATGAGTAAACAGGATGCACTTAGTGTCAGCTAATTCTCTCTAGATAAGAGCTGAAATAACTGCCTTGAAGTTAATTCAAAGCTTCGGCATACATTCAGGAATGTGTACAATCTCTTGCTGAAATCTGCCCTTGGCTCTATTAACTGATTAACTTCTTATCTCTCCTCCCTACCCTCCAGCCTGCTACAATTTAATCCAGGACATCTCAGAATTTTTTTTCTTGTCAACACCAAGAGTGAACCTTAATGTAAACTATGGCATTTGTAGGTTCATTGATCATAACAGATGTATCAACCACTCTGGTGGGAGAAGTCAATAATAGAGAGGCTGTAGGGGGGAGGAAAAAGAGGGTATATGGAAAATCTTTGTATCTTCCCTTCAATTTTGCTTTGAACCTAAAACGTCTCTAAAAAGTTGTGGGGTTTTTTTTTATTGTTTCACAGAAAAAAAATTTTAAATGGTCACTTTACTGTAAATAAAAATATGAAGACTGAGGAGTGGCTAATTGGATTTGCAACAATGGCGGCCTGTGGGTGACCTTGGCAGAAGCTGTGTCAGTAGGAGCCTGCTCACAGCTGGTTGTGTGAACAGGATGTGAGAGAGTGGTCACTAAAATTAAAGGCCACTCTTTCAAGTGGTTCGGTTGTGAAGGGAAGGAAGGAGGGAGAAAGTAGATGTCTCATGACTGTGGAGTCAGAAAGGTTTTCTTGTTATTAAAGTTTTGTTTTTGTTTTTGTTTTGTTTTGTAGACTGGAGAAAGTTGGGGAGGGGTGAGAAAACATTAGTAATGCTAGACATTCTATAAATAGTAACAGGCAATTTTACTATAAAAAATCATTATGATCATTTAAATTAAATATTGACCAAACTATTCACCAAGTTACATGTTAGACGTGGGGTAAAAACATGAATAAGGCTCATCTCTAGCCCTGTCCTCAGTACAGGCAGCTTGGACTTGGCTGGTCTCTCTTGTAATTATCCTCTCACCTTCCTAGTTCCTGGGATCCAACCAGGAAATGAAGAGAGTCTGAGTCAGAAGAAGTACAGTGGAGTTTTACATCGAAGGACTACATGATCCTTCAGGATCCTTTCAGCTCAGAAACATGTTAGTGACTTATTTCTATGAGTTCTGCTAAAGAGAATAAAAGGTCACATGGGATATGACAGAAAACAAAAGCTGAGATTGAGCCTTATACCTCTTAGTGCACCTGCATACTTTCCCCCACCTTTCCTCACCTTCACTTACGATGACTGGACCTGGCTAAGATATTTCTGCAGAACGGCAGGAGGAAATCCTGTACACTGTTCCCCAAACAGGATGGGTTAGGGAGGTTTCAGAGCTCACACGGTAGGAAGGTTTCCATGAAAGATGTCCCAGTCATACACTTCACTCATACACTAGAGCAAAGGCTGGCTGAGGAAAGAAAATACTTCCCGTTAGCTGATAGAAGGACCCTAGTTACCAAGGGGAGGTTTATGAGCTCCTGAGGATATTGAACTGGTGTTTACATCTGCAGACCAAGCCTTGGGATGCCAGGAACATAAAACCAGCCTTGGTCCCTGTCCTCTGGAAACCAGGACTGGCACAATATAAAGGAAGACTTATGCAGCCTCTGGTAGTAACTTCATTTAGCCCTTGCCTGAAAACAGATCTAGGATTGAGTAATTCCTGTAGAGACAGAAGAACAAAAAAGCTGAGATAGGAGCCTGTTCCCTAGAGAAAAGGGAAACATATCAACAGCTCCTTTGGAAGAAAAAGGAGAGATATCTGTGATTCTGGATTTTTTGTGAGGAGGAAAACATCTGCAAAAGTTATTATCTTTGTGCATAATGATTTCAAAGGACCTTTTGAAAGTTCTTTGCCAAAATTCTGAGTAAAGGACAGCAGGATCCAATATTCCCGGGATTCTTATTATTCCATTTCGGTTCCAATGTTTGATTTCCAGGGCGAAGAGGAGATTACCATTGAGCAGGACTCTCCCAGAAACAAAGAAGATGAACAGGATGGTCAAGAGATACATCAAAAAGGGTACAGACTTAAACCAGAGGGAAAAAAACACACTCACCTCCTGAACAAAATGGTTTTGCTACTTCGCTTTATCCTTGCCTAATTTTTAAGGTTTTTTATTATTATTATTTATTGAAGGTGGTCACCACCACCAATACCCCTTCCCCACTACCCCAACCCTGCCCCAACACCATTTTCAGAAAAATTGGTGGAGCGCTAGGATAATCAATATGGTAAATTAAAACTGCTGATGAGCTGGAAACCCAATCTAGGATAGTTTTTAAATTACAGGTGTAAATTACCAACTAATTGCGCCAGTCCATACAAAAGTAGTGTCAATCAATAAGCAATTTGTTTCTTGAAAACCAATCCATTTAAAATCCCAGCAAACTTGCTATTACCTTGCGGTATCCTAAAGGTATTCCAAGTGTTTATCACCCCATGAGGCAAGAGAGGCAATTATATTATTTTCATTTTTTTTGGACCAGAAAATGAAGCTCAGAGAGTGACTTACTCGAGGTGAGTCAACTAGAGAGGAGCAAAGCTAACTTACAGTTTCAGCTTCTCGTTCCTAGTCCAAGATTGTCTGGCATTCTATCATAACACTAAAAAATTTATCAATTTTCTAAAGTCCTATATAGACTTAATTTAATTTCTAAGCCTCTGAGGAACTTTGGTTTTATATATCAGGGGATATCGCTGGAGTTGGTCAGAATTAGAATTGAAAGATCTTGGCACACGCCCATCATGAAGAGTTTCCCACCTCGGAAACCTGAGCTTCCTTCCACCCTTCATTGTACTTCAGGAGTCTCTGACCCTGGAGACTCCAGAGTCTCCTGGGTGGTCAGAGGTACTCAGATTTCACTAATGGTAATGGGGCCAAAACCACCATGAGGAGGAGGGGAGTGGCTCGTCCTGGATAGCCAATGGCAGAAGCATCTATTTCTAGCTCTATTTCACTCAGTGTCAGGTCGCTGTAATGGACTGGACTACACACATTCTCTGCAATTAAAAAAATCTGATGGTGATGGAGGGAGAGCTGACTCTGGGTGGTGAGCACTTAATACATAGATGATGTAATATAGATTTGTACATCTGGAAACTATGTAATTGTTACCAGCCAATGTCACCCCAATAAATTTAACAATGAAAAAATAATTTTTAAAAAATCTGATAAATCCAGCCTAAAGGAGATGAATGTGTCCCCATTTAATATGGCCCTCTACCACCTCTACTTTGTAACACCATATCCACAACTGAGAATAATGTATCATCCACTGTTCCTAAATTAGACCATGAAAACCTTAGTCATTACTACACACACAGTTCTTCAGTTTCTTCTAGAACAGGCATGTCCAGCCCGCAACCAAGGATGGCTTTGAATGAGGCCCAACACAAATTCTTACGTAAACCATTATGAAATTTTTTTGCGATATTTTTTTAAGCTCTCAGCTATTGTTTTGTTTTGTTTTTTTAATACTTATTTTTATTGTTTCTGACAGAGAAAGAGACCAAGAGACGAGGGAGGGCCTAGAGCAGTCTCTATAGTTGCACATGATTGTTTTTCTACATAGTTTCATTCCACAGGTGGGCGCAGGGTTTTGCAGGGCAGGAACCAGGTCAGGGGCCTCCCACCTAGAACTCACCCCAGTGAGAACTGAACCGGGGGGCTCCCACATGGGAAGCACACCCCAGTTCAGCATATGGGTCCTCACAGGCTGGGGCCAGGATACGATCCTCCGACCCCAGGGCTGCAAATGAGTTCTCAACCCTCTGAGCCATCCTGGCATCCTCAGCTATTGTTAGTATTAGTGTATTTTATATGTGCCCAAGACAATTCTTCCTCAAATGTGGCCCAGGGAAGCCAAAAGGTTGGACACCTCTTTCTATAATAGAACAATGTTTCTAATTCTCAGTAGGAACATTCACACACATACATAACGAAAACCTTTTCCCGAAATACCTATCCACCACTGTGTGTGATACACTCTGACATGTCCTAGTCTTTCTTTTAGTGATGGTTATCATTCACAACCCATTATTGGGTCCCAACCCACAGCTGTAAAAATATCGTTCCAGAAAAGCCATAGATACTCCCATTTCATTTATCTCGTAATTCAACAAATACCTGTCAAGCACCTTTAACATCCCAGGTGCTGGTGCTATAGGGCTCACAGAGATCTAGTCTCCAGGAAGTTACTCAGTCAAGGCTTCCTAACAACAGGCAATAAAGAGTGAGTAGGAATAACATGCAGAGGACTGCCTCTGTCTGAGGAGATGGACGAAGCCGTTATAGAAGCGAAGGACTGGCTGCACCCTGAAACTTGAAGGGGGCTGAGACTGGGACCTGTGGGCACGACTGCTGAAAAGACAGGACTGGAGGCATTCACTAAGGAGAGGGAAGTCCCAGCAGGGGACTGAGCCCTCTGAGGTCCTGGAGATTGGGAATCTTCTATACAGGGTGACACACGGTTGCTTTAGAAATGCTAGCCAGTGGCCTGGAAGTGGCAGTGGTTAACTGTGCAACTAACTTCTTCCATCTGGCCTCGAGTGGGAGAAGGAGATGCATCTGTTAGATGCAGCATGGAAGAAAGAGGCACCTGCAAGGGAGCCAGGTGGCGGAGCAGGTGTGGGGGACATAGGGAGAAGCAGAGGACAGCTGTGTGAGTCTGGCCCTGCAGCCTCTCCAGTCTCACTTGCTGGTAGACACAATCCTCCCTAGAAAAAGAGACCGCAGGCACACACTGCTCACACATTACCCCAGCAGCCCATAGCAAAGGCCTGGACAGAAATGAAGCCATGCCAGCAATTCCAGAACTTTCTAAAGAACGCTCTATGACAAGCCACTGGTTAATAGCTCTCAAAGCCATGAAATCCTGCTTTCCATTTCAAGGAGCCAGTGAAGTCCATCAGCTTCCCAGTAACATGTGGTGAGCGAGGACGGAACCATCGCCTTACTCAAACTTTGTGGAACCAGACGGATGAGTTCATTGGGTGGTTTTTTAAGTCAAAATTTAATAACTGTGGCTTAAAGATAACAGAGACCCTCACAGTCCAGGGAGCAGCACTCTCATCCTATGATTTATTTTCCACTTTTGGTTTATTATCCATCTCCTGTGCTCTGTTTCCAGGCTCACGCTTTCTGCATCTCTAATCCCGCAGGGTCTGGCACGTCCATTCAGCAGAGGTTGATCCAAATCATGGCTGAGTTTAGTCTAAAATGAAATGAGCTTCCCACCGCAATTTTGTCGAATTTGTTTGTTTGCAGTTTCATGAATTTGTTTGTTGGCTTCCATTATTTACAAAGCTTAATCCAGTCATAGCATGCCAGTTCATTTCATGCGTCTGCTGTTTTGTTTTCATGTTGTTATAGGTATCTGGCAAGGAAATATGGTGCAGTTTGTGATTTTTGTAGGAAACACAAAGCCACCATTCGATACATCATCTGGGGCATCTTATTAGCAGGTAAATAACAAAAGGGGATGGGATACCAATGTCTTTCTTCTAAGGTCCCCAAATATTATGCTGAGCTTTTTATGGAAAGACAATAACTCTTGCCCTTCCCCTGGACCCTCACTGAATCATCTGGGAAGGCAGAGAGATGAATTAAGAAGGCCCCAAGTATCAGGCCCAGCTTGGGGTGCCCATGCAGATTGTCTCCCTATCCAGTTTATGTAGCCAGTAGCAAATTTTAAGCCACCTGCTGTCATAGCCTTTGTTATTATGATATGAATTTGAGTGTTGGTTAATGCAACTTCAGGTAATTGGGGAACATGGTGGTAACCCCAGGGTAGGAATCTAATTGCAGGGGGAAATATAAGCAATTCATACTTTATGTGGATACAACACTAGGAGTTACCTAGGTTCATGTAGCCCGCTCCTCTTGCCTAAAGACAGAACCGTACTGTCTACAGTAGACTCTTGAGCAACAAGGGAGTCAGGAGCCCCACCCCCATTCCAGCACATAGTTAAATATCCACGTATACCTTTGACTCCCCCAAAATTTTACTAATAGACCACTGCCAACTGGAAGCCTTACCAATAGCATCAACAGCCAATTATCACACATGTTGTGTTATATGTATTATATACTATATTATCACAATAAGGAAATAGAGAAAAAAAATGTTATTAAGAAGATCCTAAGGAAGAGTAGGTCTCGTGATGTTACTCCCCCTAGAGCAAAGGAATCCACCCATATAAAGAGCACTCCTATCTATAAAACGTGGACATTCCCACCCAAGTCCACAGATATGAACCCAAGACTGCTGCACCTCCAACGTCAGCAGCCAGAACAGGGATTAGCAGGGCTGTAAATTCCCTTTGTGCCAGATAGCATTCTGCAGGCCATATGTCAAAACCACGCAACTCCGCCCTGGAAGCACAAAAGTGAACAGATGGCTATACTCCAATAGGACTTTACTTTTAGAATACAAACACAAAGATACAAATAAAGCTGGACCTGCCACCTATCAAAACAAGTGGCAGGCCAAATTTAACTTGCAAACAAAACAGTGTTTGCTGACCTTGAATGGGAAACCTTGAATCTCCTCTTCAAAAGCAGCCACCTTGGTCACCTCCCCCACCACTTCCCTTTAAAAATTCTGTGGCACGTAGAGGTGGTTGATGTGGCCCTTAGAGATGTTCATATTCAAGCTTAGGCCAACTCTGAGCTGCAAGCCAGGAGAACCAATACCTTCTTCCAGTCATTGCTTCAACTCCTGAGCTTTCTCTGCTAGAAGCTCACCTACTGGGACTGGTTACCAGAAAAAGGTGGTTGGTTAGTACTAAATGAGAGACCCAATCAAGCATCATGATTCAAGAACTCAGCAGGTTCTATAAGAAAAAAGACCTAGCACCCTGTCCTACTAGAATTCATGGTGAGCCTGTTAGGGACTTGGAATCAGAGGAGCCAGTAGCCACATCAAGGTCATCAAGAGCATTCCCTTAGTCAATGGCTTGTCAATTGAACCCGCCCTGGGCTGGGCCAGATTACTGCAGGAGGCTGGCCTCCAGTGGGTGCTAGTGACGTTCGCTGTGTGCCTTTCTTCCCGGACAGGTTACCTGGCTCTGGTGATTGCTGCTTGTGTGCTGAACTTCCACAGAGCCCTTCCTCTTTTTGTTATCACCCTGGCTGCCATCTTCTTTGTGGTCTGGGATCACTTTATGGCCAAATATGAACAGCGAATTGATGAGTTCCTATCTCCTGGCAGGAAGCTCCTGGACAGCCATTGGTTCTGGCTGAAGTGGTAAATGCAATTGGTTCTCTTATTGCAGCTGAGAGGGGGGTCACCTTTTCCTAACACTGTCCAAAAAATTTGTCCTGAGATGGCTTCCTCATTAATGGGATATTGCAGCTAGAAACAACCTAGGGGCTGAACTGTCAAAATGCCTTCATTTTACAAAAAGGAAATCATGGCTTAGGTGAGGTAATGGCTTAAGATGCCCCTATAATAAGGTGACCAGACATCCCGCTTTTGGCGGGACAGTCCCGATTTTTAACAATTTGTCCCGCGTCCTGCGGCGTTTTAAAAAAGTCCCGATTTTTGGAAAGAATGCACAACAAGCTAGGGAACGGCGGGAGATAGACCAAATTTTTAATCAAGAACCCCCTCCCCCGCATCAATGGTGTCCCGCTTTACCAATGTGAAAATCTGCTCACCTTACCCTATAAACCACCTTAATTTCAAGTGCTGCTAAATGGTAAAATGTTGTCCAAAATATGTGACTGTTCTCCCCTGGGGAGGTGGCTTCCTGATGTGGCCTCTTTGGGAGGAAGGGCCTGTGAATTATTAAAGCTAAATCTTTTCCGTAGGCCCCCGTATCCTGTAGGTGACCGACCACTCAGGGCTTTTCCCACAGTCTCTGTCTGTGGGGAACTCCTCTCCCTCCAGGGGGCCCTAGTACGTAGGTCCTGGGACCAGTTTTCCCCAGCATGGCCCACATGGGATCTACCAGAAAACTTCACACATCCTTGGCCTAATAAACCAGGATGTGCGATCCCAACACAGCACCCTTTCTTGCTCTGCCACCCAAGCCAGGAGTCGGCCTCTCACACTTGCCAGCTTCCCCAGGGAGTCAGAACCTAGTCTAAAGTCCGACTTAGCTCTCTGAGGCTCTCCAACTGTGGAGAACACATTCCAAGTTCTTCTTTAAAAGGAAGATGGTAACACCTCACTCCTCTTCCAAAACAGGTGAGAACTCCCAGTGGATCTCTTAAAGAAATCACCAGACTTCCCTCTCCAAACTTCTTTTCTCCTCTCTGGCCCCTTTAGAGATCCTTGAATCAGGAAAGAGCCCAAGAGTTGTGGAGTGAAGAAGACACATTGCTTAATTTTGGGGGGGGGGGGGGATTTGCCTTCGTAGTCACAACGAAAGAGGGTCTGTTGCAATTTCTAGAGCACAACTTCCTGGTGCCAGAGTTTGTTGTTCTTGTCCATATTCTTTGTTTGGTAGTTTAAGCCTTATGTTTTCAAGTTAGCACAACAAATAATGCCGATGCCTCCTCTCTATCAGGGTGATTTGGAGCTCCCTGATCCTGGGGGTTATTTTCTGGCTGATCTTGGACACCGCCAAGTTGGGCCAACGGCAGCTCGTGTCCTTCGCTGGGGTCCTAATGTACATGATCCTGCTATTTCTATTTTCCAAGCACCCAACCAAAGTGAGTATGAAAACCATCTTTTTCGGTTGTCTTTCTTCTTTTTATTCTTTTTTTATTAATTGTTAGATGTATTTGGGATGACATTTGGTTTATAAAAATTACTTAGGTTCCAGGTATACAATTCTATAATACGTAGTTTATGTGTTGCATTGTGTGCCCACCACCCAGTCAGTTCTCCTTCCATCACCATATATATCAGGCCCTCCTCCCCCACCCCCCTCCCCACTTCAGTGGTTTAGATAACCACTAAACTATTGACTGTGTCCATGATTTTTTGTTTGTTACTTTCAGTTTTATATTCTATATACAAATGAAGTCATATTGTTCTTGATTTTTTTTATTCTAGCCTGTTTCGCTTAACATGATGATCAAGGTTCATCCATGTTGTCACAAATGGCAGTATTTCATCTTTTTTTTATCGCTGAGCAATACTCCACTGTGTAAATGTACCACATCTTCTATCAAAGGACACTTTGGTTGTTTCCACAACTTGGCCACTGTGAACAGTGTTGCAATGAACATTGCGGTACATATATCTTTGCAGACTAAGATTATCAAGTTATTTGGTAGATACCCAGAAGAGGGATTGCTGAGTTGGATGTTTTTGTTTTTGTTTTTTTTAATTTTTGTTTTTTAATATATTTTTTTTTATTTATTTATTTTTGACAGAGAGAGAGAGAGAGAGAGAGATACAGAGACAGAGAGAGAACTGAACTGGGGGAGCTCCCAGTTCAGCATATGGTTCTGCACGGGCCGGGGCCCGGGATTCGATCCCCGGTCCCCGGCGCTGCAAAGTGAGCGCTTAACCCACTGAGCCATCCCGGCTTCCCCTGAGTTGGATGTTAATCCTATTCTTCATTTTTTGAGGAACCTCCATACCACTTTCCATAGTGGTTGTACCAGTTTACATTCCCACCAGCAGTGTACGAGGGTTCCTTTTTCTCCACAGCCTCTCCAGCACTTGTTATTCCTTGTCTTATTGATCCCTCTCTTTTTTTCTCATGTATAAATTGCTCAGAATAATGAATGTGAGAGAATTTAACTGTTATTTAGTATTTGTCTTACCTTGCTATGATATTTTAAGTGTCTAGGGTTCCCTTCGTCCCCAAATTTTATAATACAGTTACTCTCTCATTTCTCATTCTCAGTAATTTTCCAATATTCTCTTCTGTCAAGTCCAATTTCTGCTTGTGTACCCCACCTCCTCCGTGAAACATATATACAAAGTAAAAGAAAAAAAAAAGCTTATCCATTTTGATCCCTATTTCCCAAACCAGCAAATAATCTAATATTCTACCATTGGATCCTGCAGTTTATCAAATTTACATTTTAAATTTAGGCTACTTCACTCCAAACTTTGTCTTAAACAGTTTTGTTCACATGGAATTCAATTCTCATCCTTTTTCTGTCAGAATGTTGAGATATTGAAGCTTTTGCCTATGACTCATAATGTCAAACTCTGGAAGACTTTACTGGCTGAAAAGTTGACCCAAAAATAAGAAGTCAGGTAATGCTTATGATCCAAATTCTTTGTCAGTTCTGGAGAATATCTCCACTGTGTTCTATGGCTACAATCCCATAGTTCTTTGCAGACCACTTATCTCTGCACCAAAAATGAGAGCAGATGATTGTCCATTACTGCTGTATTCTCTGGGTCTGCATCAGAGTTAATTGGTTCCTTTTACAGAAAAATGAGAGCCCCTCAACAGGGTGGAATTTCACTTAATTCACTTACAAATTGTCAGATCAACAAACCTTGGGCACACAGAGAAATCATGTTCTGCATTTCCATTCTCTACACAGGGGAAATAGTGACATTTATCTAATATTGCAGTATGACTTGGCCAGATCCTTCCTCTTTTACCAGCCGTTCTAGGACTACTCTTGTGTCTACGTTATTTTATCATGACATAATAGTTACATACTCTCCCGGGACTGAAGTCTTCAAACTCAGGTTTAAGAAGAGAGAATGCAACCCTGAGATGTTTGAATATGATTCTATCAAGGGATTCTCTGTTCAAGACTCTTTGGCTTCCCAAAGATGGTGGGACACATGCCACAGTGAGAAGCTTCCAAGGAAATAATAATTCTCTGGGCATTGATGCTGAGTTCAGCATTAATTTTCTTTTTTTTTTTTTTGTGCATT
>PVKE010017514.1:0-30642 GCA_004027555.1 Craseonycteris thonglongyai
AACCACAATAATATCCTGCAATATCAACTGGTGGGTTAAGGAAAGGCGACTTTCATCTCTTTTCTCAGTCTATTGTGAAACCTCAGTTTCTTTCTTCCTACCAGAGAGCAAATGTGGTTAAATCAAAATCTGTAAAGACTGGCATTGCCCTCAGCCTCATCATGGGAACTTGGTAGGTTGTGTTGGTGGGAGTGTTTAGGCTTAACTGATTTTATATCACTTATCTTTGGATGAATTTCCTGTCTAAAGAGAACCAGTTTGTGGCACTCAAATAAAACAAACTGTCCTACTCTATATAGCAGCCATCTCACATGACACATTATCTTCACAGAATGAAGACGTTTAGTGAGCTATAGGTTTTCTGAATGATAAGATGTGATCAAGGAAAAGCGTTGAATTGGGGGTCAAGTGAGGCAGGATTTAATTTCACCTAATAGTTTTAGACACTTTTCCTATTCACATCAAATTTCTTTCTATGGTTCTCAGTTTACTCGTTTGCAAAATTAGGAGTACAATAAATTGCATTCTAGAATTATATGAATTTTGTAGACTCTAGATAAGCATCCTTTTTGATTGTCTGCTAGATTTATGAATGCCTTTTGCATCTATTGAAATTCATAATCCAAGCAATAAAAGTTGTAAGGAAAAAAACTTTGCTAAGATAGAAGTGGTCTGTTTTCATTTTTTTTTTTGTATTTGCAACTGTTTGGGGAAGAAAGTTCTGTTTTTTCTTGTGTAATTAACTACACATCTGGTAATGAATTTGAAAGGAAAAGTCAATCTCTTTAACGAAAAGTCTCTCTTATAACATTTTATTTGCATCTATACCCTCTTTCACTCTGGACTCAACTTCGAATAAACACTGTGTTCTCAGCCAAGGATAAGTAAATCTAGCATTAGTCATAATGGTCTTATTTTGCCACAAGGAAGAAGCCCATGCCCTCTCTCCTCCATGTGGCCCCAGATTGTTTTTAATCTTTCTGCTTTAGGGAGATTCTTCCCAGCTTCAAAAACTCCCAAATGATCCCTGAGCACAGCCCAGAACAGCCAGAAAGGATATTTTTTAAAGAAGCTTCTGACGTATCTGTCTGTACTGACTTCAAAAGTAATCAGGTATCAAAGAACCCTGCTTAGATTTTTTTAAAAGATTTATTGAATTGTTTGAGAGGAGAGAGAGAGAGAGAGAGAGAGAAGAGTTCAGAGAGCAGTCTCCACAGTGGTACATCATTAGTTGTAACATGGTTTCATTCCACACAGGTGGATGTGGGGCTGTACAGCGTGGAAACCAAACTACGGATTTCCCCCCATGAGAGGCAAGAAGCTTTGTCACTGAGCCATCTCAGTGGTTTCCAGTTGTGCTGCAGTTCAGCACATGGGTTTACATGGGCTGGAGTCGGGAATCCATCTTAGGCGGTATCTCCATCTATAGTCATAGACTGGCATGGATTGAGGCCTCTTCAAGTTCTGGGCATTATGTTGGGCATTTCATGTATATTTCCTTCCTTAGGAGAACTTTGGAATCTTAGGTCTCATGAAGTGTCCTTGATCATTTCTCTCTCTCTCTCTCTCTCTCTCTCTCTCTCTCTCTCTCTCTCTCTCTCTCTCTCTCACACACACACACACACACACACACAAGCGCACCATGCACACATGCACACAGACTTTGCCTCTGAGTTAGAACACTGACGTCAACATAGTCCACTTTTGCATTCTTACTACCTGAATTCCAGTTGACTAGACTTTTTCCTGTTCCCTCAGCTGGAAAATTGTTGAGCAATGATGATGATTTTAGGTAACAATAAAGAGTCTTTCATATTTATAATTTCAAAAATATTGAAGCTTTTAATTTTATTAGAGATGTTGGTACTGTGAAAATGTATTTCCAAAATTTCTTTTTAGTGTCACCTTTAGCATCTCCACAGATGGAACTTCCACTGTTCCTTCAAACTTGCTCAGTCTGTTTTTTCACTTTTGGTCTAGTGACTAGTTGGTAAGTTACCAGGAATATGAAGCAATATATTAGTTGTTAGAGCACACTGCAACTCTATTGATTGTACATAACTTTAATAAGCTGTGCAAGGTTTTTAACCAAACACTCATTTATATTTGTACTAGCAGTATTTATTATCTCTGGGACTTCCATTTAAAGGTTTCTGCCTTAGGTAGAAAATTTGCTCCACCTACACCAAATTTTCCACATACTCCAAAGCATTTTGCTTCCTTGTTTGTTTACATGACTGAATTAAGAATTAGACTTTGTATAATATTCTCTTGATAAAAAATAACTGATTCAATTGATCATGTTGTTTACAAGTTATAAGAATGAAACTTGTAAACAAAATGCAGAGAAATACAAAATTTTTGTGTAAAACTTTAATAAAATGTAGCTTTAAAATATTTTAGTTTATTGTAGATTTTCCTTTTATGCCATTAAGAAATAAAAATGTTGGATGCTGGGATGGCTCAGTGGTTTAAGCGCTCGCTTTGCAGCCCTGGAATCCGAGGATTGAATCCTGGCCCTGGCCTGTGTAGACCCATATTCTGAACTGGGGTGTGCCCCAGTTTGGTTCTTGCTGGGGTCAACTTCCTGTGTGGGAGACCCCTGGCCTGGTTTGTGCCCTGCGCAGCCCCACTCTCATCTGTGGAATGAAACTATATGGAAAACTAGTGTGCAACTGTGGAGACTGCTATGGGCTCTTCCCTTTCTCTCTGTCTCTCTCTGTCTCTGTCTCTGTCAAAAACAATAAAAATAAATCTTAAAAAAAAAAAAAAGAAATAAGAAATACTGCCCTTCAGCACATTTTGAAAATCAAACCTCTTTCAGCAGGATAAAGTTCTGATTTGCTTATCAAATTAGACAAGACTTATTTCTCAGGGTTGGGAGGAGGCATTCTTGAAACACTTCGTTTTCTCATCAGCAATAATCAACATCCATGCTAGAGCTTTAACTCTCAGGAAAGTCATGATGTGGATGTAGATATGGTATTTGTACAACCTTGAGAAGACAGAATAAGGCTGAGGACATCATCAGACAAAAGGTTAAATTCCATATTATTAATGGCGTGGTGTGGGCCTGATGCTGCCCTACCTGGCTTTCATTCCCACTGACCTTGCTCTCACTGGCTTATTATTCTCAAGTGAGAGGCAAGGAGGTTGTTTCAGCACATTCATCACACTTTCCATCTCCAGATCTAGACTTGAAAGGTTGCACAAAACCCTAACTTTTCCATTCCAACAAGGCATATTTTCTCTGCCACTCTCTGTGGGAAAGGAGGCTAATGTATTTTTCCTGGACACATTAAATGGCATGACTTGCAAATGGTTCCCACTGTTTTGTTTACATAGCTATGAAGCATTCACAGTATTTGCATCTCAAGGGAAAGCAGAAATTCAATTACAATAAAATGTCCATCAGGGCATTATTGGATAAGCTGATGATTTTCCCATTGTTTTTTTATTAGTAGAATAATGTGTCAGAAAAAGCAATTCAGTGAACGTACAGCAAATCACAAATGTAATGCTTAATAAATGTAATATCTTATCTTTAATGTAATTATCAAAATTTGAACATGGGGAACTCTGGTCTTCTATTCTAGGCACTACACAAACCTGCTCTTTGCTTTAGATAGCAACACTATGTCTTTTGGACTGCTATACTAACATCCTTGAAAAACATAGTCTGTAACAAAGGCAGGTAGTGACTCTGCTACAAAGACACACTGAAATACTAGAGAGCCAAGAACAATTGTCAACTAGCAGTACCCACCTCACTAATTGACAGAGCAGCATACCATATTAGTAAGGAGCATGAGGTCTAAGGCAGACTGCTTGAATTTAAATACCGTTTGATCACTTAAAAGAATGTGACTTGAGGCAAGTTCCTTAACCTCTGTAAGTCTCAGTTTACTCATCTGTGAAATGAAAATAATAATAGTACCCATTGTCAAGATAAAAAGAGATAAGCGAACATAAAGTGGCTAACCTGTGGTAAGCAGATACTCAATAAATAGTAATATTGTCATTGTAGTAGTGTGGACACTGACCAACTGCCTGATTATTTTTCCCAAGAAGTACGAGAAATAGAAGAGAAAATATTCTTTAGGTCTTTAGTTAAGAAGAGTAGTTGGTCATTCATAATAGTCTCTGTAGGTTTTCCCTCATCTTGCATGTGTTTCAGTTCCTGTTCTCATGCTACTCAGCCATACATTTTCACTCAGGTTTGTCCATTCAGTTGCCACATACCGTGATTTAAGCAGCTCCACAGAGCTCAATGACCTGGAGTAGTCCTCCTGACAACCAGCCTTTGGACCTAACTCTCTTGCCCACTCTCCTTTTAATATCCCAACCCTAGTGGCCATGCTGACACAACCCTCATCTGTGGGCTCAGTCTCACCATAAGGACTCGGGCTAGTCCTAATCTTGCAAAAGAGGAACACAGAGGTCTCTATGGAAGTTAGGGATGCCGGGATAGCTCAACAGGTTGACAACAGGTTGACCTGTAGTCACTAGGTCAGAGGTTCAATTCCTGGCCCCAGACCATGCAAACCTCATATGCTGGGCTGTGACACAAGGAGTAATCACTGGAATGACTTGGCGATGAAAGTTCAGGTAGGCCCCTAGTTAGGTTCTGGCCCCGCGTGAACCCACATTTCCCCTGTGTGGAATGAAACTGTTACAACTGATAATGTATGGTTATGGAGATTGCTCTGGGACCTCTTCCCTTCTCTCTCTCTCTCACCTCTCAAACAATAAAATAGATCTTTTTTTTTTTTTAAAGAGAAAGTCACTCAAGAATCACCAACCTTATAAGCAGTCTCACTTTGCCCTCATGTGACAAAATAACCCTCTGGATCTCATTTGTAACGTAGGAGATATAAAGGCTAATGACCTAATGGGGTTCCTGCCAAGCCTCAGGTACCACAATCTTAACTTTCATAAAAAGTGGGTCATGTCCCTATGAAGGAGATTGGTCTGAGGTGGCAGAGTACAGGGGGAAAAAAAGGCGCACAGGGAATTATAGTCAGAACCTCTGGGCCGTAGCTACTTAACCTTCCAGATCCCCAAATATATAAATCCAACTATGCCCTCTTTCTTTTGTCCAGTTATAATGTCCCTCCTCCTACCCAAAACCAGTTCCTCCAGAGGTGCTTGGCATTCCATTCCTTGTCTTGGGTTAGGTAGGCCTCTCCTACATCTTTAACCTCTTCTTCTTCTGAACCATTCCTGTTCAGAAGTACAGTATCTCCACAAAGAAGCAGCAGCTGTGTTGTCGGAGAGCCTATTGAAAACTCAGAACCTTGGGCCCCTCTTCAGATCTCTGAATCAGAATCTGCATTTTAACAAGCTCCTCAGCGATTTAAGTCTATTCAGGACACGGATTCTCAAACTTGCCTGCATATTGAACTTAACCTGTGTAGTTTTTTGGGTGTTTGTTTGTTTTTTCCTTAAAAGGTGCCTGGGGGAAGCTGGGATGACCCAGAAGGTTGAGCGCTCATCTTGCAGCCCTGGTGTCTGAAGATCGAATCCCGGCCCCAGCCTGTGTGGACCCATATGCTGAACTGCGGTGTGCCCCCAGTTCGTTTCTTACCAGGGCAAATCTCTCATGTGAAAGGTCCCCCAGCCTGCTTTCTGCCTTGGGTGGCCCCATACCCACCTGTAGAATGAAACTATATCAAAAGCTAATGGGGAAAGCTGGATTGCTCAGAGGATAAAGCTCTCGCTTTGCAGCCCTGAGGACCAACGATCGAATCCCGGCCTGGCCCATGTGGACCCAGCAGTGTGCTTCCCATGTGGGAGGCCCCCAATTCAGTTCTCACCCCCTGGGCGTGGCCCCAGGCTACCTGTGGAATGAAACCATGTTGGAAACTGATGATGTACAACCATGGAGACTGCTCTGGGCCCTCCTCCTTCTCTTTGTCTCTGTCTCTGTCTTTCTCTGTCTCTGTCAAAAAACAATAAAATTTTTAAAAAAAGGAAGAAAAAAGAAAGCTAATGTACAACTATGGAGCCTGCTCTGGGCTCTCCCCCTTCTCTCTCTCTCTCTGTCAAAAACAATAAAAAATAATACATCTTAAAAAAAAAAAAAGGTGCCTGGACTCCACCTTACAAAGGTTCTCCCTTCAAATTCTCCCCAGGTGGTTTTGATGTTCAGTCAAGGTTAGAAGCTACTGCTCTAATATCACTTATCTTTTATTTTTATTTTTTAAAAGTTCTATTTGAAACTTTTCTTCCGCCATTTATTTATTTTGCCATTTGCTTATTTTCCTTCACTAGCAATAGAGTCTTTTTTTACTCCCTTATTTCAGATTTACTCAGTAGCCCACTCCAATATGATATCTCTTCCATCAAACTAACAGAATTACCTGTGCTAAACCACCAGTGATCTTCATTTGGCTAAAGGGCACTTTGAGTTTAATTCCTTACTGGTTTCCTTCTGCTGCTGACACAGTGGAATCCTTCCATTTCTAGTTTCCTCTTCTACCCGGACTTCTCTTCTCACTCCTCTTTCAACTGCATACTTCACATCTTCACTAGGATGTGTCTCACGGACATCTCAAACTCAACATGTTCAAAGCTGAACTTTTTATTTTTCCCACCCAAATTCCTCTCTCTTTGTGTCTTCTTCTCAATAAATGTGACCTCCTTTTTTTATCTCATTAAATAGCACCTAAATCTAACTAGCCATTCATAGCAGAAATCCAGATATATTTTTAAACATGCCTCTCCACCAATCTACCACCAAATCTAAAAGAGTTGACTACTAAAATTAGCCCCAAATTTGTCCACTTTTTTTTTGCCATCTCTATTGGTGTCCCCTCAACCCAGCCACTATCTATCACCTGGATCAGTGCAATCACTTTCAGAATGACCTCCCTGCTTATTCTCCTGCCCCCTTCAATAAAGTGGCCCATTTCTTATATCTCTAGCCCTGTTAGTTTCCCTCTTGTATGTGTTCTTTTCTGCTTAACACTGTCAGGAGCCAAGTTCTCTCTTACTGAAGAACCATTCTGTCATGGAGCAACTACCATGACTTTAAACTGCTTCTTAGAGTGCTATCTGAGTTGGATGGAAATGAGATCAAATCTTTTGTTCCACGCCATTTTCTTAAGGAAAATATTTTAAAGGGAAATCTCTCTCTCTTTCTCTCTCTTTTTAAAATATCATCACTTTCAAAATAACACATCAAAACCAAATCTCTAGTTCAGGTTGTCTGTAGAGCTTTGTTGTGGTGTTGTAGGGATTTACTAAATCTCAAAGGCTTTGATAGGCTGCTAGGTAGTAAAACATCTTTCATAGGGGATTTAATTATTTCATTTCTATGAAATCTGGTCTCTGAAATGTTGCTACAAATTATGTCTCTAAGCTTCATAATAACTTTAATGTATGTCACAAAATATCTAAAGCAATTTGTTTCTATCATAATGGCCTGTGATCATTTTCTTTTTAAAGATTTATTTTTATTGTTTTTGATAGAGAGAGAGAGAGAGACAAGCAGAGAAAGTCAGAGAGAAGGGGGAGGGCCCAGAGCAGCCTCCATAGTTGACAGCATTAGTTTTCCATATAGTCTCACTCCACAGGTGGGTGTAGGGCTGCGCAGGGCAGGAACAGGGGCCAGAAGCCTTCCGTATAGGCCCTGGAAAGAACTGAACTGGGGGCACACCCCAGTTTAGCATATGGGTCCCCCTGGGCTGGAGCCTGGATTCAATCCTTAGTCTCTGGGGCTGCAAAGCGAGTGCTTAACACACTGAGCCATCCCAGCTTCCCCTCATTTTCTTTTTAAAGAAAAAAAAGAGTAGAACAATTAAAAGTAGGAAGTGAAGGAATAGGGAAGAAAAGTCCTCCAAGCCTGTAAAATCAGAAGCAAATTTTAGAAATAGTTATTTGCAGGGGATTAGGTATGTTTTTTGGAATGCATGCTAGTAGTTAATCAGCTGTTGTTTCAATGTTTCAATATCTTTAAAACTATAGTTTTGTTAGCTTTAAAAAGCATAATTTTTCTTGAATAAGGTTGGTGAATTTTATTAATATCAACTTCCTGATTATGATATTGTACTATATTATGTAAGATGTTACCATTATGGAAACTGAAGGAAAGGTACGTGGGATCTCTCACTGTATGATTTCATTCAACTGCATGCTATGTAATAATAATATATAATGTCTTTATATATATTGCATAAGATATAGAACATATATATGTATATGTATCTACTCATATACATAAATGTTACTATTACATAAGATGCAGAATAATAATATAAGTGTAGACATTATTACAAACCATGGTCTTTATACATCTGTATATATACATATGTAAAATAAGATAATTCAGTGATCTCAAAGTAAAACCTCTTCGCCCATTGCAATAGCCCACGAGGTCAGTCAAATGTGCAGCTACTACCTTTTCATTCAACACCACATTCTATTCTGGAGTATTAAGTTACTCTTAGAACTTTTACTTTCTCATCCTAAAAAGCAAATATACTTTGTTCTTTGTATTGAAAAAAAAAAAAGTTTTTTATAGTCATAAAGTCTAATGGAGTTTATCTAATTCCACCATTTTTTTTTTCCCAAACAAATTGACAAAAGTTTCAGTTCTATCTAGTTGTTGCCAATTTGGGTAAAATGCATCTTCAACATAACCTACAAAAAAGTAGGTGAAAACTTATTTTTATATTTCTCACTATAATTTAGGCTGTTGGTTTAATCCACTAAAAAAAGCATCTCAAGTTATAAATTTAAGTGTGTACTGTATCTGCTTTCTTTCATTTTATAGGCTCTATAACATACTAAAATGTTATAAAATAATTAGCAAAAATGTTCACTTTGTTTTTTAAATGCTTTCATTAAATTATGTTCAAAATACAAATGTTAATTAAAAAAATAATATACAGTTTTTTCCTACTGTTACTTTTTAAAAAAGATTTATTTTATTGTTTGAGAGAAGGTGAGAGAGAGAGAGAGAGAGAGAAGGGCTGAGGGCCAAAAGCAGTCTCCGTAATTATACATTATTAGTTGTGGCATAGTTTCATTCCACACAGGTGGATATGGGGCTGTGCAGAGCGGGAACCTAACTGGGTGCCTCTGGCATGGGAGGTGAGCGCTTTCACCGCAGGGATCAGTGGTTACCAGTTGTGCCACAGCCCAGCATATGGGTCTGCACAGGCTGGGTCTGGAATTCAAGCCCTAGACATTGCTGTTGCAAGGCAAATGTTCAACCTGTTGAGCTATCCTGGCATCCCGCTTGTTACGTCTGTAAGCTTTTTAAAATTAAACTTTTATTTTGAGATGAGTATAGACTCACATGTAATCATAAGAGATAATACAGGGAGAGCCCATGTACTTATCGACCAGTTTTGCTAATGGTAAACCTATGGTATAATATTACAACCAGGAAATTGACACCGATACAATCCACTCATCTTATTCAGATTTCCTCAGTTTTACTTGTATTCTTCTGTTTGTGTGAATGTGTTTATTTCTATGCACAAAAGTCATATACTTTTCCTCTATTATGCTTTCAGCCAGAAGGACATGGGACCCTATTTGTGTTTCTGTTCCTAGAAATAGGAGATATAGATTTCAGCCATAGAAATCAGAATCCACCCTGGTGTGTGCTGTTTCCTATGATAGCGTGAAAATGTTCCATACTGCTCGAGAGAGAGAGCAGTCAGCAGGTGCAGAGACCAAATGACAGTTTGGGTGGTTTTTTCGGTCTTAGCCTTTTATTTCAGAATTCTTTATGTTAAAAGGGCAGCTCCTCATCTTCTGTCCCATTTCTACCCCCCACCCCCTCCCTCTCCATATTTTTTGTTCTTAACAGATAAACTAAAAGTAGCTTTTGGAAAATCACTCTTCAAGTGAGCAAATTTATTTTTCAAAGAATAATAAACAGACGATTAACTTAAAATTGTTTAATGGCAAGTACTAAATAGATCTTATCTTTCTAATGAAATCTAAAAAACATTTTTAAAGACTAGCAGGTTGTTGACACTTTAATGCAAAATGGAAAACATGAAATTTTAAAAGGTCTGGGGAATAAAAATGAAAAACCAGATTTTCTATAAACAGCTGTGATGGTTTCTTACACCTTGAAAAATGTCTTCACCTTAAATTAATACAAGTATCTCACACATATAGTGCCAAAGGAAAAATAAAACAAATACTCCAGTTAAGGTAGTGCTTTTCCCAAATTGCAGATACCGTAGCTCCTATAATAAATGGGAAAAAAGAAGGATTGTTGTTGGCAAAGCATGGAAGATGGTGATTATTTTCTCAGGAAAAGGGGGTTAGATATCACAGTTTCCCTTGTTTTAACACAAATCAAAGAGCATTTAGAAAAACAAGATGCTTAAATCTTGTTAGGATAGGTAATCTAATGTTAACTAACAGTAAAACACCAAATCTGCTTGCCCCAGAATTTTTTCCATCAGGACATGTCATTATCACTTGATAGACTTTTCCCACCAGGCTCTTTTCTCTCCATGCTTCCTGAAGTAGATATGTTTGAGAGAGCAAGAGAGAGAGAGGGGGAAAAAAAGTTTGGAAGAAATACGGAAAAAAAAAAAAAAGAGTGATAGATATAGAATGAACTACTCACATTTGAACTTTTCATTCATCCGAACCATCTGCAGATTTATGCAGTGTAGTCGATGCGTATTGAGCATAGGAAACAGACCAAATGAACTATAAGAAAAAGATGGGCTAACTGATGGAGTTTCAAAGAGAGTTTCATGGTGCATATCTCCTCACAGTGCCAGGTCCTGATCTTTCTCTCTGTGAGCCTTTGTTGTTTTATGCTTGTACTTTTAGTTGAAAGTAGAATGAGAGAAGTCCTCAGAATTTGTGAATTCTAGGTATCTGTGAAGTGAGACTGGGAACTTTCCCCCACAACTCTGTGAAAGGTTTTTATAGCCAGAGAAGGTATTCTGAACCTTTTCTATTCAGACCCCAGTAGGCTGAAACCTACAGAGAGAATCACAGGATGGAAGCAAATGACTGTAGTGGATTCTCTATTTGCACTCAAAGAACACCCCACTAGCAGCTGGGTCACAAAAGGCCACGCACTGAAGGGAATGTGTGCTCTACTCAATCAAGCCCTGATGGCAGAGAAGGGCTGCCTCAGCAAAGAACTCTCATGAAAACCTGAATGTCTCAGCAGGAAGTCATTCTGAATTAATAATAAAAGAGATGAACCTTTAAAAGCCATCCGCTCATCTCAATTGAGCAACACATTACAGAGACAGCAATTTGTAAGACAACAAAATCTTTTCTCAACTTTGCAGACATGAAGACCTTTCCCGGTGATGGCGAAGCCAAGTATAATCTGACCATCACCATGTGGCACGTGGGAGCCCAAGGTCAGGGCTTTTCTCCTGTCCTTGGTGAGAACAGGCTCAACAAAGGAGATGGGCCTGCTTCTGATAAGCCCAGTTCATCGAGTTCCTAAGAGGAGCCTGGCTCTTGGTCAGATCCGCAGTACAGTTCATTCGAAACAGATTTTGGACAGCATTCCAGAGCGGCACTCAGAAGAAAGGTCTCCAACAGTGAAGTCTTCCTATGGGAAGGACAGAGGAGAAAGAGAGCCCTTTGTGCACACACAGCACCTCCTTGTGATGACTCGGCCTTTGTCCTGAAAGGCAAGGATTCGTGGCTCACCTCTCAGAAAATTCCCTCAGTCATTTAATCACTTACCTAGACACGTAAACCAAACTGATCTGACTAATGAATTAAAGCAAGAGTCTCCGAGGTCTCTAGTCACTCCAGTTGAAAATGATCAGTCTCTTCAGCTGGTGGAAGATATCACTGGTGTTCACAATCGAAGGCTAGAGTTTGTCTTATCTTTGCCCCACAGGCAGGGCAGACTCCTATGATGTGAGACTCTTATGGGGCCAGGAGGGGCGTTCCCAGGGATGGGAATGTTCAATGTCAGCGTGAGGTCAGTATGGCAGGATTTAGAGGCCTTGGCACTCTGACAGCTATGTTTGGTCTCTCCTTTATTTTCCTGAATAATCGTATTTTTAGCTCACGGAGTCATCTCTTTTTGAAGCTTGCTTGAATGAGTTAGCGTGCGCGTGCACACACACACACACACACACACACACATACACCTCTGCATGTATATGTGCACATTCAAAAAACCTATAAGCTATAAGCTTCAAAGCTAATATCTGATCCTTCTTTGCAGTGATTTGCTGATTACATTCTTATCTCCACTAAAATGTGCAAAAAAAAGTACATTTTTCTTTGCTTTTTTTTAAAAATTGTTTTTGACACAGAGAGACAGAGAGAGACAGAGAGAGATAGAGAAAGAAGGGGGGAGGGCCCCGAGTGGTCTCTAGTATAAACTTCCTATTTCTTCCTTAAATAGGAAACATAATATTTGTAGTTAAGCATTTAAGCTTAAGAACTAGACTTTGTGGATTCAAAACTAATTCTGTCACTCTCAGGAGATCGAATTTTGAAGTTATTTGTTACCAAGTTACATTGTGCCTTGATTTTCTAATCTGTGAAAGGGGATAATTTACCAGTACTTCCTTCCTTGGCCTGTTATGAAAACAAAATGAGTTAGTGCAGGCAAAGGGTTCAGAACCACACCTGGCATATAGTAAGAAGCCAAATGAATGTGTTCACTACTATTTCTCGATTGTTATTGACTAGTGCTCAGCAAGCAGGCTCCTGTGAAAACACGTAACAATTCTGTTTATAGCATTTCACTGCTTTCGAACTATAGCCACATCCATTACACTATGATGCAAACAACATCTCAACCTCCAGTTGGGTGTGTTGTTCATTGTTATCATCATTTACTGGCTGCAGAAAATAAAGCACAGAGAAGTTATTCGTCCAAGGATGCAAAGAAAATTTCAGGCTTTCTAACCTTTGAACTAGGACTCTTCCAATAACATTAAGTTACTGGACATACTTTGCTGGTAACATAAATTACAATTATAAATTTTGTTTGCTACGTAGTGTATCTTCTAGTACTCACAAAAAGAAATGATTCCTATTTTTCATGCAAACACAAAAAAGCTCCTAGAAAAATGTTTGCAACCAACAGTGAAATGATTTTCAAACAGTGGACCACACCCCTGTAATGGACAATGAAATCAATTTAGTAAGTTGCAATCAGCACTTAAAAATAAATGAAATAGATTATACAAAGATAGAATAGCAAATATCAGAATGTAATACTATTTTATGAAGCTCTTATTTTGGTTATTTTTTATTTGGATATGTGTGTAATAGGTTGCATGTCAAATGTAAACAATGTTTTTAAAATGTATTTTTTCACACCCATTAAGATGGCTATATATATTTGTAAAAACAATGGAAAATTACAAGTGTTGGCAAGGATGTGAAGAAAGAAATTGGAACCCTTATTCATAGCTGGTGGGAATGTGAAATGGTTCAGCTACTGTGGAAAACATTATGGCAGTTTCTCCAAAAGTTTAACATGGAATTATCACATGATCCATCAATTTCACTCTTACATATACCCGCAGAAGAACTAAAAATAGGTATTTAGACAAATGCGTGTACATAAATGTTCACAGCACAACTACTCACAACAGCCAAAAGGCTGGACACAAACCAAAGTCATCAATGGATAATCATGGTGTGGTATATCCATCTACTCAATATTCAGCCATAAAAAGGAAAGAAGGAATGACACACGCTACAACATAGATAAACCTCAAAAACACTATGCTAAATGAAAGAAGTCAGGCATAAAGCACTCAAATTGTATGATCCCATTTATATGGAATATCTAGAATAGGTAAATTCATAGAGATGAGAAGCAGATGAGTGGTTGTCAGGGTCTAAGGGTGTTGGGAATGGAGAGTAACCACTGAATTGGTAGTGTTCTTAGGGGTGATGAAAATGTTTTGGAACTAGAGAGAAGTGGTAGTTGCACAACATTGTCCATGTTCTAAATACCACTGTATTTGACACTTTAAAATTGTTAGTTTTATGTTATATGAATGTCACCTCAATTGTTTAAAATGAAAAAATATATTCCTACTTTTGGGCCATAGTCAAAAGAATCTGAAAGCCACTGAAATGTGAGGGTCACATTTGGTCACATGTTCCTGTTTTTCTGGCTTAGCACCGTGACCTCTCCACCTGTTTTGACAGCAAATTACCAAGCAAATTACCTTCCCTCTTCAGCTTCCACATCTGTCTTGCTTCTTCCTGCTCAAGGAAAGGGAATTGGACTTCAAGAAAGAAGCTGCTTCCTAACTTATATTTCCTCCAGAGATGAGAGGAATCATGGACTACCTCCTTCTTGAGAGCAACATGCAAAGAGAGGTAGCAGCTTGATCTAGAGAAATGCATATGGGATTTAAAGTTAGATCTAGATTCATATCTCAATTCTACCACATACTTACCGTAATCTATGACCTTAGGAAAATATTGTGTCCCTCTTGCTTTTTTATGCACTACCTTTGATTTTTTTGGTGAGGATTAAATGAGATAATCCATGTAAAGCTTGTAAAAATCTAGTAGGTGCTTAACAACACCATAGTTGCTGTTATTATAATTGATATTTTTCTAATATTTCATCAGTTCTAATCCCTACATCTTCCGATGTTTTAACATTTCCAAAATCAGAAGGTATCTTGCAATTGAAAACAGATCACAGTTTAATTAGTTTGTTTTTCATCTTTCTGGGTGGCATCTCTTACAATTGATACCACCTTGGATCTAATGAAATACAAATTCTCTAGAACAGTGGAGCTCTACACTATGAGACCTAATGCCACATTTTAATAAAAAACAGTCTGTAATTGTCCTCTTAACTTAAAGTAAAACTTATAGTTAACATAACCAACCTGCATGCATAAGTTTCAAACAATCAGTATACTGCTCTGACAGCCACACAAGCAAGACATAAATAAGTAATTTATACTAATGACATATATCAGTAAAAGATTAGGAATAATCAAAAAAGAAGATATAGATAGCAAAATGGATAATTATTTTACCTATATATAAAATCACTCCAAATACAACTACAAAAATAAGACAATCTGAGTATTGTATTGATGATTTATCAACTTAAACCCCTGAGTAATGTTTGAAGTCATATTCTCAAATCGTAAATAACTTGGTAAATTCTGAACAAAACAATTTTCCCTTGATTCTTGTGGTAGTTGCATTCCTGAAATTTTTATTGTGCATTTAAATGGTACAAAAAAATACTTGGTGACTAGATATAACATGAAATTAAGTTCAGATATTTAAACACAGGTTTTCTACCTACACATGAATGTCAAGGACTATATTCAAAAGTCACAAGGACATGTGAAATATAAAGCACAAACAACTTTCTCATGAATTGCCAGATGCCTATCATTTTGTCGCACAAATGCACAAGGAGCTTCTCAATTCTGACACCTAAAAACGACACCCTTCAGATTTCCAAAAGGCTCCTAAGGGCAGTACAGCTTCTGCCAGGAGCTACTATTCTCAGATTGGTAACTTGCCTAGATGAAAGTCTTCAGTCCTTTAAATATGAAGAGGCCTCTTCTGACCCTTGAGTAGAAAGCAGATTAAATTTGCTACATTTGAAATGATAAGACTTCTCTAACCCCCAAACTTAAACCCTACTTAACTGCACCGCCTTGTACCTGCCTGGATACTGGGAAGACTAAGCTGAGTTCCTCTTTGGACTCAATCACTATCCATACCTGACACATGAGATAACAAAGCCTTCTTTATTTGCTCCAGTTACTTCATGAGGCTAAGGTGTTGTCAAGATAAATCATGACAATCATTGTGGAAAGCCTCAGGAAAACCTATAACACTACAAATGTTAATGTTTTAATTAATAGTAAAAAATGTGGATATAGAAGAAATTTCAAATAGAACAATAAGGTAGTAGGTGATGCACCAAACTGATGCTATGTCAGTGGAACTTCTAAATCTTATTCTCAAATAGTTGTTGTGGTCCTAAGACAATACTTCTGTTGTCTGCTGTCACCAATCAAAAAATAACTCTGGCTTGCAAATTATCAAAATGGAAGTTATGAAGATAAGATAGACTAAGGAAATAGCACTTCACAAAATCCTGGAAATGCTACTTTTTTTTTTTTCAGTTAATAGAAAAATATGTTGGTGACTAACATGATAGAGAAAACAATTTAGCAGCTTTTCCTTAAATCTAATAGCTTTTCCTTTAAATCTAGTGACTCTTACTTAATCCTCAAAAATAAGAAGATACAAGTATCAGATGTTTTTATTGGTTTTATTTTTGCTGTGAACTTTTTTGAAGAAGGAAAAGGCATGCTGCTTGCAGGTGGGTAAGTGAACAGTCTTATCAGGATGAATACATTATTTCAGAATAGCATACACTAATCTTACAATAATTAGTAACTACTAATACATCTGCCATGAGAATTAAGGGAAAATTGTTTTGCTCAGAATTTACCCACAGCCAAAAGGAAGACTAAAGGTAAGAGATAACCATTTTTAAAATGCACAACTTTCTAAATATCAAAAGATACACCAATGAGAGAATGTGAATAAAATATGGAAGATATGTATTTACATTTACATAAAAAATATAGATATATAGTTTGCTTAAATAAAAAAAACAATGAATAAAAAAACAAAGAAATCAAAAACTGTTGAAATCATTATCTTTAGGAAGAAGGGAAGTAGGGAGGAGGGGACAGAGATAGATGCAGTATTTCACTAAATATGCCTAGGGAATATGTAGATATTTTATAGGTGATTAAACAAAATTTAGCTCAACATATAAATTCTAAAATCATATATAACATTAAATAATGAAATTAATAATCTAATTTGTGGCACAACCACATAGAAAACTATACCTAGCAACTTTATTTGAGCAACTCTAGTATGCTATACTGTAAGTTAAAAAATAATAAGTAATAATAATAATATTGATAATAATAATAATTTTAAAACTTTTTCTAGTAACAATAATATTGATAAGTGTATTGGTATTGTTATTCTGAGATGATTATATGTTTAATGTGAGATGAGGTAAGTAAGTTGATTATATTTCTATCTTTGAATACCAAGGTTTTTTCGTGTAAGAGAAAGGAGATAAATATATAAGGATGATTCATTACTAAATGTAAAGTGGAAATATTAGTATGAATCCACAATATATTTTATTTTTAAAAAGCAATACATACTTTGTAGTCCTGTTTACTGAAAATCCTAGGAACAGCGACCCATCCAGTAGCAATGAATACCCACGGAACCCAGATTGTGGGATCTAAACACTACCGCTTGTTAAAAGGAATCAGGACTTGCAACAACTTTTCAAACCAGCTACCAAAGAACCTATCGAATACAACTAAGATCCTATCAAAAGTACTCAGGATCCTAATTAAATAAGCTCCTATTGGCAAAGTGTAAGACAATTAGGACATTGATGAGAATAATAATGCAGAGGATTAAAACAAATCAACTATGCTTATTTTAGTGTTTGGTTGGTGTTTAGGGGACGTTTGTGAACCAATTGATGTACTAGCACTGAAAAGGAAGGACTCAAGCATTTATCCTGTCTTTCCAAGGATCAATGGTCATCAATGCAGTTAATATACAAAGAGAGTCAACCAGACAGTCTCTACCTCCTGATAAAGATAATTAGTATTATCTTTGAAGAACTTCTGGGGATAAAACAAAAGCAAGAAAAGAACTAGGATCTAATCAAAGATCTAGATATAATTACCATTTTAGGGGAAGTACAAGTTAAAGAGGAACAGACATGTTTAATGGCACTAAAGGAATGTAATCAGCATATCCACACTAAGAAACTGTGGAGGACAAACAACCCTGTTTATGAGAGAAGGGATTGATGTGGGGAAGGATAGGAGGGCCTATAAATAAAAAGAGACTTCAATAACTGATTAATCTACTGTTATGTATGAACCTAGCCTGAACCCTGATTCAAAGAAACATTGATAGTACACTTAAGAAAATGTGGAGGAAGCCAGGATGGCACAGTAAGTTAAATGCTCTCTTTGAAGCCCCAGGGACCAAGGATCAAATCCCAACCTCAACCCATGTAGACCCATATACTGAACTACTGGGTGTGCTGCCCATGCAGGAGGCCCCCAGTTAGGTTCTCACCTCCCAGTTCAGCCCCTGGCTTGAGGGGGCATGCCTCCCATGTGGGAGGCCCCCAGCCCAGTCCCTGCCCTGCACGGCCCCTGCCCACATGTGTGGAACTAAAGAACGTCGAAAACTGATGACATACAACTACGGAGACTGCTCTAGGCCCTTCCCCTTCTCTGTCTCTCTGTCTACATCTTTCTCTGTCTGTCTCTGTCAAAAACAATAAAAATAGATCTAAAAAAAACTAACAATGGGGGAAATATGACTAATGACTTGATAACTAATGATAGTGTGGAATTACTCTTTGGTGGGGGTAGGGGGTTATTCATATTAAAAAGGAAGTTCTTGTTTTTTAAACTATACATAGAAGCATTCATAGATGATATGGTATGACATTTGAAATTTGCTTCAAAATTCAGAGGGGCAGGTATTGGTTGGAAGTACAGAACAAAAAGATTGGGTATGAGTTGATAATTATTGAAGCTAGATGATGAGTACATAATGGCTTAGGTGTCTACTGTTGAATATATTTTCAATTTTTCATAATAAAGCATGTTAAATGTATGAAAACAAAAACATTTTACATAAACCATTCAAAAAAGAAACCACCCATAGTAGTTAACTGAGAGATAAAAGATTTCAGAATAGCCATAAGAAAATATTATGAATTTTCAGAATTACAGTTTTGAGAATGACAGACCATATGGTGAACAACACTTATCCATTTAAAAAAGACTGTGATATCTTTGTTTACATTAACTGTGTGCCTATTGGCTGACTTCTAGAAAAAGTCATTTAGAAAAATCCTCACAAAGTAAGTAAAGAATCAAATATGGCAAAAATTGTGACAAACTCTAAAGTTGGAATTTTACCAAATTAGACATGAGATATATAATCTTTACTGTAATGGTTTGTGCTGGAAAATTAATTCAGTCTCTCACATGGGTGAGAAATGTGATATTTTGTGTTATATTTGTATAATAAAAAGAAATTAAACAAATATATTTTATTTGTATAGTTTCCTTTGAAATTAATGGGGAGAAAGAAAACCAGAAAAACTTAAATAAGAACCCCTAACATAAATCTGTTGTCTGTATCCACGGAAGTTCCTGGATTTCTGTAGGTACAAGGGAGTCATTGATTCACTGGTCCTCTGTCAGCCAATTTTCTGATACGGTCTGTCCCCACTGAGATTTAGCAAACTAAACTTCCTTGAATAAATCTTTCATATGCCTAAATAATTCCCTGTGGAATATTAACTTACCCAGTTAAGAGAAAGAAGAAACAAGAGCATACCATATTTTACATTTATCCATGGAGTTATTTGGAAAGCCATTAAGTGGTACCACATGTGGATGCTGACGCGCTAGAGTGAAATAGTCTTTGTGTCTTTTCATTTGCAACAGACAGAGCCGTGGAAAGCACACTGGATTGCCAGCTGGATACTTGATATAGGGCCGAACTTTATTACTTATTAGCTGCATAACCTTGAGCTGGTCCCACTTTCCTCATTTGTAAATTGAGAAGAAAAACAGGGTAACAAAGGGACAGTCTTGTACTTCCATTTAAATGTTCACCACAGGCTTTATACTGGTGAGTTAGGCCATGTTTGACTCACCTTTTTATCAGTAATAGCAAATACTTATTAAATGTCCATGAATGTCCAACTACTGCATTCAGTACTAGGATGGAAAGATAAGTAAAAAGTACTTGTCCCTTATACACATCAGGTTTCACAAATGAACAAATAAAATATATGGAACAATTAAAATGCTTTTACATAGAATGTGCCATGACAGCCCAGAAAGTCTCAGGGTAGTGGTTGTATGTGTGTGGTCTGGAAGAACGAAGAGACAATTCTAGAAGAAGAGTAGAGAGAGGCATGAGAAGGGAAAAGAATATTTGTAGCAAAGAAAAGGCTCAGAGACAGTTGAAGAAAATCTGAGGACATTCAACAAATACCCCAAGGTGGTTTACGAGTCCTGAGAATTAAGTTCCCAAGCTCATCCTAGAAAAAGTGCTACAAACCTCATTGCTGAGTAGCACTGTGGTCACCTTTGAAGTACTCCCCTTGGGCAGCTATGCACTGATGCCAGCCCCTAGTCCACCCTTCAAAGCAATTTTGGAACTTTTTTTTTCTGGACTGGCCATCAGGGCCATCATCGTATTACCCTTGATGTCCTGAATGTCATAAAAATATCTTCCTTTCAATATTTCCTTTAATTTCAGATAAAGAATAAGGTCAATGGGGGCCAGATTGGGTAGAAAGGGAGGGTGTTCCAATACAGTTATTTGTTGACTGTCTAAAAACTCCCTCACAGACAAGTGCTGTGTGGGCTGGGGCATTGTCACAATGCAAGAGCCTTCAGCTAGCTGTTGGTGAAAAGTTCGGGTCATCTAATTTTTTTATGCAGCCTTTTCAGCACTTCCAAAGAGTCAACTTCGTTGACTATTTGTGCAGTTGTTACAAATTCATAATGAACAATCCCTCTGATATCAAAAATAATGTTAGCAACATCATTTTGACTCTTGATTTGGACTGATGGAATTTTTTTGGTTTTGGAAAATTGACTGACTTCCATTGTACACTTTGACACTTTGCTTTCGTCAGTTCTGCTTGTTACCTGGCATTCTGACCTCTCTTCATCAGTAAGGCTTTCTTTCCCCGCAGAAAAACAGTCCATCCACTCGCACACTGCTGTTTTCTTCATGGCATTATGCTCATCAACTTGGACTAACATGTCCCTGATTTCACTTCCACTCTTGCCAAGTTTAACAAGAAATTTAATATTTGTTCATGGCTCTAATTCAAGCTCTGATATTCTCATGACAGCGCACAAGAGCACGCAACAATAATAACGAACGCCACTCAGCAAGACACCGTCACACCTCAACACAAACACAGCTGTGAGAAACTGATATCGAGATTATCAATCGTTACAAGTTGTTCATACAGTGCTGCCAAGGAAAGCACACAGAGGCAAGCCCATGAACTTAATTGTCAGACTTTGTACAACTAGGCAGATTAAATTGGAAAAGGGTAGGCTGAGAACAGATTGTGAAGGGCTATGACTACCCTGAAAAGCAATTTAGGGGTCATCCTATGGACTTTGGAGACCATTAGAGACTTTTTACCCAGAGAAGCCCATAATCAGTTTGTTGTTCAGTTTATCATTGTCAATCTCTACTCTTCCCAATCACTGGGCTTACACAACCTGATTTTTCTTATTCAGAAACATTATAGGAAGCTTTATACATAGCTCTGTGGGCACAGTTCCCCACTATGCTACCAATTTTGATAAAACATAGTTGAAATTGTTCCTAATTTATGCTACTGCCATTTAGAACTGGTTTTCATTTTAGATTTTAAGTACACAAAATACAGGAGAAATCTTCCTCTAGATTATATTTAGGCACATTTGTTTGTTTTAAAAGCCATGCCTCCAGCTCTTTCAAACCATGAAGATGAATTTCTATTCCTGGGCTGCATATGATGCATTTGTATTCTGAAAGTTAATGGAACTCCCAACTGCATCTAAGTTATTACCTAAGAATATCTGAACTATGATGGAGGAGTCTTGCTTATTTAGAGCTAAAAAACAGCCAGCATTTATGTAGCTTCTTTAAACATAGAACTATACAAGTTAAAAGCCTCCTAGAGATTACAAAGAAAGAAAAACAGGAGGAAAGCTGGTTTCTGTTTTTGAGAGTTGACAATTGATGGAGAGACTGCATAAGTACAAATGAAATGATTGAAAACACTTCACTAAAAATATACCAAGAAGAAATTTAAATGTGATATACTTCAAACAGAAAATCTTCCCCAAACAAGAATTCAATGTTTTTTAGGTAATATTCCTCCTAGGTCATGCCATTATGCCTCTATCAATGCTTTTAAAATAAAGTTTGCCATGAATAACATTTTTTAATTTTCTTGGTAAATATTTTCATCCTAATATGAACTCTTAATGCCTGATCTAAATTAAGCCTTTTTCTTTACCAAGAGTTAGGTATGGTTAGGTACAGAAAATTATGTATTTTCCCCAGCTTTTTATGCAGTCATTATGAAAGGTGCAAATTCTGAAAATAAAATCTTGTAGAGAGAGTAGTCAGCACCAGAGTTTACCCAGAATGATGGGGAAAACATATGGATATGAAAGGGATCAGCTCAAAACTCTTACCACCCCTCACTCAGGGCGTTCAAACCAATAAGCTGTAGCATACATATAGAACCATGCAGAAATGGTTTATAAATGGATAGTTCAGACCCACAATCCCTTATCCACAATTCTAAAACACCCAAAGCTTCAAAAACCAAGCATTTTTTTAATTTACTGGTGACAAAACCTGGCCTGCACTGATAATTTAGTATGGATATATTTTCCTACAGAAATATAAATGTGTTTGATCACAGAATGCTGTCCCATCCCTCACTGAGGACAAATATATAATGTATGCTATATTTTATCATTAAAAAATGTCAAAATTCTGAATTATTAAACAAATCTGGCCCCAGGGGTTTCAGATAACAAACCATGGCCCTGTAATAACAACTCTTCTTTAAGCACCTTTCACATACAAGTAACTGTATGTATCTCATCTCATTTGATCTTCACTGTGCCCTATGAAGAGGCATGAATATTACTGTTTTATTGGTGGGGAACCTGATGCCCAGCAAAGTTAAGCAATTCATTCAAGATCCCATGTCTTGATAGAGCAAAGATTCAAACTCAAGTCTTTTGGACTCCAAAGCTCAAGTTCATTTCATTCTGTCTAGGGGTTCTATGCTGATCACTGCTCATCGTGCCACACTATCATCAGCTTTCTCTAAAACACTTCATCACCCTTTCCACTATCTATCAGCCCCATCCATGGTGAACCATGCTCCTCCCATCCTTCAGGACTAGTGGAGAGGAAAGGGTGAAGCGTCTATGAAGAGCCAATTTCTCTTCTTGCCCCTTTGAACTATAGTGGGTGTGTTCTTGCGAGACCTACCTTTTTATGCTTATTCATTGCCATCTAGTGGCTATTTTTAAGATCAGTTTTACATAAAAGATTAGGATGATGTAGCATCATTTCTAACAGGTAGGGAGGGGATTTGGTTCTTGGATGTTGTTGAAAAAATAACAAAATTTGCAGCTAGAAAAATAAATAAATAAATAAATAAATAAATAAATAAATAAATAAATAAATAAAAACTAGCCTGAGTGAATAAAATGAAGTAAATTTTTATTTTTGCGTTCTTTAGGCAAAGGATTAGCAAGATGGATGGGTTTTGCTAAGGCTTTATAAAATCACATCTATAAAAACGAACCTAAATAATCAGATTAAATCTCTAGTAGGCTGCTTAGGAAAAATAAAAGCTTTCTCTAAAACCATTTCATCATCCTTTCTCTAAAGATTTCCAGGGATTTATTCTATTCTAATTACAGTGTTTTCAAAGCAAATTGATGGTTCCAATGTACATTCTCTTCATAAAATTAGAAATAGTCATTCATATTCTTATTTATATATGTTCCTCTTCAAGACAGAAATTCTCACTCATTTTTGGTAACACACTTATAAATCATATTACCCATCAAAAGAAAAATTTTTAAGTATTATAAATACTTATTCAGTGTATTTCAGTGTAATAATATTTATTGAACTTTTGGAAAGTCCTGAAATATGAGAACTGACAATTAAGTTCATGAACTTGCCACCATGTACTCATATTGGCGGCACTGTACAGACAACTCAGTAATGTTTTATAACCTTGGTGTATCAGTGCCTCATAGCTGTGTGCATGTTGAAGTGTGGCGGTGTCTTGCTGAGTGACATTCATATTGTTGTTGGGTGTTTTTGAGTGCTGTTATGAGATTGTCAAAGATTGAATTAGAGCAACAAATAAACATTAAATTTCTTGTTAAACTTGGAAGGAGTGAAAGTGAAATAAGGGACATGTTAGTCCAAGTTTATGAGGCTAATGCCATGAAGAAATGGCAGTGTACAAATGGATTAAAACATTTTTGTGAGGAAGAGAAAGTGTCACCGATGAAAAGAAGTCAGGGCATCCAGTCAGGAGCAGAACTGACGAGAACATTGCAAAGAATTTTGTTGAATTGTACATCAAAATGATCATCCAACTGTGAGAAGTCTGGTGGACAAAATAAGCATTGATAGAGAAACAGTCAGGAAAATCTTCTCTGAAAATCTTGTCACGAGAAAGATGTGTACAAAAATGGTCCCGAAGGAGCTGACCAATGAACAAAAGCAATGGAGAGTTGAAGTTTACCAAGACATTTTGGAGAGGCAAGATAATGTTTTGGGCTGTGTTATCACTGGTGAGTAAACTTGGGTGTACTGATACAACCCTGAAACAAAGCATCAAAGTACACAATAGAAGTCAGCCAGCTCTCCATGACCAAAAAATTTCCGTCAGTCCAAATCAAGAGTAAAATGATGTTGCTAACCTTTTTTGATATCAGAGGGATTGTTCATTATGAATTTGTACCAACTGCACAAACAGCCAACCAAATTGACTATTTGGAAGTGCCGAAAAGGCTGCATGAACAAGTTAGACAAAAACAACCTAAACTTTTCGCCAACTCTTGGCTCTTGCATTGTGACAATGCAACAGCTCACACAGCACTTGTCTGTGAGGGAGTTTTTAGCCCTTTAACAAACAACTGTATTGGAACACCCTCCCTACTCACCTGATCTGGTCCCCAGCGACTTTTTTCTTTACCTAAAAATAAAGGAAATACTGAAAGGGAGGTATTTTGATGACATTCAGGACATCAAGAGTAATACGATGATGGCTCTGATGGCCATTCCAGAAAAAGTTCCAAAATTGCTTTGAAGGGTCGACTGGGTGCTGGAATCAGTGCACAGCTTCTCAAAGGGAGTACTTTGAAGGTGACCATAGTGATATTCACCAATGAGGTATATAACACTTTTTCTACGATAAGTTCACAAACTTAATTGTCAGACCTTGTAGATTTAAATATTGGCTCAGTATTTTCTTGGCTTCAGGTTCCTTAGAATCTCGAGAAGAGATATTGGCAAGTACATAGTTAAGGGGGAAATACAGATGTGAGAAAATGATGCTAGAGAATCTGTCTAATATACTCAGAAATTGAAATAGTACAGGATTACAATCCTGAGGACACTCATTAGCTTGCTAGTTTCAGAGTCCAGGGTCTGGGAACTTTGTAACACCAAAATGTCTTCAGATAAATTGAGATCAACCGTAACTGTCTGATTAAGGCCACAAAAGAGTTAAAGTTGCTTGGGGGTTAAAATTTTTTAACTTTGGTGACCAATGCACAATCTTGTACTTGTGCTTCCAGCTTAATCCTGTCAGAAGAAAAGTCACGTGAATATCAATCAGATGAGTCCTTTATTCCATGCTGCCTACGGGTTAAACAGTGAATCTCGCGAGGAGGAAACATGCTAAAATTAAGCAGTTTACAAAAATTCATTTTATTTAACATTATGTGCATGAAATAAAATAAAGTCTTTTGTTTGCTGTAAATGTAAGGCTATAATAAAGGGCCACTGACCAGGGGACTCTAAGGTATTTTCTTTTTTGAAACCTAACAATTCTTACCACAACTAAGTATAGCCCACTGCCATTAGTCTCTGCTTTTTGTGCTTTAACATGTCTTTCTCATGTTCCTTGGTCTCTTGATTCTGAATAGTGACAGTGTCTTGCTTTGGTATAAAGGTTTATTTGTGGGGAAGCTGGGATGGCTCAGCAGGTTGAGCACTCGCTTTGCAGCCCCATGGACTGAGGATCAATTTCCAGCCCTGGCCCGTGTGAACCCACATGCTGAACTGGTGTGTGCTTCCCATGCAGGGGTCTCCGGTTAGGTTCTCACCCCCCTGGTTCGGCTCCTGGCTCGAGGGGCATGCCTCCCATGCGGGAGGCCCCCAGCTCAATTCCTGCCTTGTGCAGCCCCTGCCCACCTGTGTAATAAAACCCTGGCGAAAAACTGATGATGTACAACTATGGAGACTGCTCAGGTCCCTCCTCCTTCTCTCTGTCTCTGTCTCTGTCAAAAACAATAAAATAAATCTTAAAAAAAAATGTTTATTCATGGGATCCTGTTCACAGATTTCATTTCACCCAAGTAAAAATGTGATAATAATGTGCTTTTCAGTTTTGTTTCTGGGTGTGTGCTGGCTCAATAACAGCAAAGGCAAGAAAGAGCAAGACTCCGCATAGAACAGGAGAACCTGATTTACAGCAGGGAAGATGGAAAGTACGTGACACACTGACAGGAGCTTCTGAGCCACCGCTCAGAGGCAGCCTAGCTGGCTGAGAGTGGAGAGGAAGGGACAAAGAACTCGATGGCATTCGATTGTCCTGCTTTTAATGAAGACTCAGCACATCCCTTGTTCATTCCTAAAATCTATCCAAGCCCTCATTAAAGAAACAGGAGGTTCTCATTTAAGGAAGGCTAGCATGGAATGCAGCCTATGTCCACTTGGAAAATTAAAGTAATTAACTTACCAAAATGATTTCCAGAGTTCCATATATATATATATATATATATATACACACACACATATATATATACATATATATATACATACATACACACACACACACACACACACACACACACTTCATCTAAGCCTTTAATAAAACAAAGCTTTTGATGAGGTGTAAAACTTCACAATGTGTTTATTGGCAACATATGGTCTTTTGGAAAGTGGTAATAGAATCCTGTGTAAGGCCACCCATCAACTCTAAATCCAGAATGATTAGGATTAAGCAGGTACTATGCCCCTGGGAAAATTCCTTAACCCTTCTGTACCTAGAGTCCTAGTCCATTATCTGTAAAGTGCAGAAATAATAGGACTTCACCTATTCTAAGGATTGAAGGGTTATTCCAAGGATTGACTGAATGAATACATACACATAAGGCACTTAGCATAGTGACTGGAAAAGAGAAATCCCTCAGTGAATGTTAGCTGTTATTATTATTTATTTACAATGAAATTTTGAATTAGCAATAATTAGTTAAGTATAATTGGAAATGCTTTACATATTTCAACTAATTTAATATTCCCTGGGGAGAATACTTTATGCACATTTCATAGTCAAGGAAACAAGGAATTAGAAAAGTTAAATAATATGCTATACAATTATCAATGAATTAAAATTCAAAACCATATAGCTGATTCTGAAGGATGAGTTTTTTATACTATACCTCAAATTCAGGTTTACTTGTTAAAATGCAATTGGACATTTAGTTTTCTCTTAGATTCTTAGAATCCAAAATAGAAACAGGATTGATGGATTTTTTTCTTTAAGTAATCAGACTATTCCATCAGAAAAAAAACAACTAGGGGTTTATAATTTAAAATGAATTTGTAAGTATATATTGAAAGGTTTAATGGGTAATATTCTCAAATGCAAGACTGGATTATGAGACAATGAAGAAAAAGTTTCTTTGAGTAACTGAAGTTTTTTTTGTAAATGTCCCTAACTGAATCCACCTTACCAAAGATATTTCTGGAGGCAGTGCTATATAGACATATAGATATAAGTATAGTTTTCATGGGCTCTAACTTATGTCAAGGAGACAGTTTTAAGAACTTAAAGGACCAAAATGTTAAGCATCTTCTATGAAAAATTCCTCCTCATATATCAAATTCTTGACAGGGGTTTCTTCAGGAGCTAGTCAGTAATCAATTTAGCATTGAGCTCTCAGAAAATGGCGAAAGCACTGGAGAACTAGGGCATAACATTATTCAGGATTCAGTGTAACTTTTTCAATATTTTTATTAAGAAATCTATTTTAAATGCCAGTACTCATCAACTGTGTGAAGAAAACGGTCTTAAAAATAAAACGCCCAACCTGCAGTGTGTGTAGGAAATAAAAAGACACATTTCAAGTTTTGGCTTCCATGGACGTCCATACACCATATGTATTTGGAAATATTTTTAAATGATGCAATCAGTAATGTGCGAGAGACCCTAATAGCTCATTTGTTTATTGGAAACCTGAAGCAGTGCACAATGGACTAATTTTCTTTCCCTTTCTTTTTATTTTCTTTCTTTCTTTCTTTCTTTCTTTCTTTCTTTGTTTCGTTCTTTCTTTCTTTCTTTCTTTCTTTCTTTCGTTCTTAGGTTTATTTTTATTGTTTTTGACAGAGAGAGAGGGAGAGAGAGAGAGAGAGAGAGGGAGAGAGAGAGAGGGAGAGAAGAGGGAAGGTCCAGAGCAGTTTCCATAGTTGTATGTCGCTGGTTTTCTTCCTGGTTTCATTCCACAGGTGTGCGTGGAGCTGCACAGGGCGAGAACAGGGCCAGGAACCTCCCACATTGAACTCCCCACAGTGAGAACTGAATTGGGGCACACCCCAGATCAGCATATGGGTCCATGAAGACTAGAATTTCCTCGGATCCCGGGGCTGCAAGATGAGCGCTCAACTGGTTGAGCCCTACTGGCTCCCCCTAATTTTCACATAGAGAATGTGATGATAGAGTTAATATTTGTAAAATGTGTAGCACTTTGGTGAACAATAAAAAAAATGACAGAAATTAACATTTCGTGTCTGCCTGGGTTTTGTTATTTTAGCTTCTCTCCAATGTTGGAAAAGAGCATTCCCACGTACACACTTTACTCATATAGAAAGCTCCCTCAGCTCACATGGCTCTCCTGAACTTAGATATTCAAATTCCTACTTGACATCACTTCAAATTTTACATAAGAAGAACTCAACAACCTACCTTTGTCAAAGTTTTAACCATCGCAATAATAGCAATGTGATGTTTTCAAATTGTACATACAAAAAATTCGGGAATCATCCTTGGTTCCTTTTTTCCCCTTTCAACCCCCTCTCTATTGTGTCAGTAAACCCCATCATCTCTGTCTTCAAAATCTATTCAGAATCGAGCCATCTCTTCTCAGCCTCACAACTACCCTGTTTCGTATTACCATCCTCTCTTCCCTAGGTCAGATTTATAGCTTCCAACTGGTCTCCCAGCTTCCATACTCATTGCCTTTGGTCTATTTTTTAAACAGTAGTTAGAGTGATTTTGTTACAATTTTATGACTGATCTTGTCAATCGGTTGCCCAAAACCTTTCAGTGAATTTCCTTTCTCCTCAGTAATAGCCAACATCCTCGCAAAGGCCAAAGACCCAGCACCATGTGGTTTCCTGCCATTCAGTTCTCTGAACTAATTTCTCCTGCTTCTCTCTCTCTCTCTCTCTCTCTCTCTTTCTCTTTTCCTCTTTCTCCCTCTCCATTTCCTTCAGATAGGTGAACTGTAACACACCAGGGCACTCCTCTGTTTGACACCCATTTGCCCCATAGTCCCTCAGCTCATCCCTCATTTCTTGGTGGTATTTGCCTCCTGAGTAAAGTCTTTCTTCGTGGTATCTAAAAGTTGTAAAACCTATCCTCCGTACCCTTTCATTCCCTTTCTCCACTTTATTATTCTCTTGAGCATTTGTCACCATCTAACTTACTGTGTGTTTTATTTTACTTAGTTGTCTAACATCTGACCCTGTCAGAATGTAGATCTACAAACAAGGGGTGGGCATAAGTTTTGAATTCCCAGAGCTAGGTCCAGGTTTATGAGGCCTAAAACTTATATAGAAATTCTGAAGAACCCTCTTTTAAAAAACAAGTGCACTTAATTACTAATACAAAATTAGGTATTAAAGTATTTATTTAAAATTATAAATCACAATAAATTATTTTTAAATATTCAAAAACTAGAAAAAAATCAAGTCCAGAAAAATGATATACTTATTAACTATCTAGTCATATCTATAATACTTCTCTACATTTTTGGCTATATTCTCTTTAATACCTCTTTTTATGACAATAATTTTATAATATATATTTTTAAAGATTTTTTTATTGACAGAGACAGAGAGAAACAGAGAGAAGGGGGAGAGCCCAGAGCAGTCTCCATAATTGTAAGTCATCATCTCTCAACATGGTTTTATTCCACGCAGGTGGGTGGGGGGCCATGCAGGGTGGAAACCAGGCTGGGGGCCTCCCACATGGGAGGCACACACCCATGAGCTGGAAGCTTAACCGGGGGCCTCCCACGTGGGAAGCTCACCCCACTGAAAACCAAAATGGGGGCCTCCCACGTGGGAAGCACACCCCAGTTCAGCATATAGGTCTTCACGGGCCAGGGTCAGGATTTGATCCTCAGTCCCCAGCACTGCAAAGCGAGTACTTAACCTACTGATCCATTCTGGCTTTCCCTATTATATATTTTCTATAGAAAAAATTGGAAGGTAGTTTGGACTTTCTTCTGGTACATTTGATTAAAGTTTTATTTTGCTTGCTTTTATTGATTGTTTGATTGATTCACTGTTTAGTTTGCATTGACAGTTCAGCCTTATAACTCATTATTGATAATGTCACATAAGTTATTAGAATTTTTATCCATTTGGAAAAATTCCTATCAGGTTTTTTTTCATGTAAAGTTGTAAGAATTCACATTTTTTTAAATAAATTTTTTAAATTGTTTTTGACAGAGAGAGAGAGAGAGAGAGAGAGAGAGAGAGAGAGAGAGAGAGAGA
>PVKE010017515.1:0-30651 GCA_004027555.1 Craseonycteris thonglongyai
TCTCTCTCTCTCTCTCCCTCTCTCTCTCTCTCTCTCTCTCTCTCTGTCAAAAATAAATAAATAAATAAATAAATAAATAAAATACAAATTTAAAAAAAAAACAAAGAAAACCCAATAAAAATAAATCTTTAAAAGAAATACATAAACTTCCAGAAAGAAACTGTGTAGAGGAAGACCTTGGCTCAGCTCCTCCCCAGTGTGTTTCCCCCCAGCCCAGCTGGTCCGGAATGAGACAAGTGGGCACAGCCTTTGTCCCTGAGAACAAAGCAAGACCCCGCAGCTGGAGATGTTGCTGTCAGTTCGTCCTGGCAGCCCCAGAATGGACTGCCAGGGGGAGCACCCCCAAAGCCTCGGCTTAAAGCTAGGTGAGGCGTTTATACAATTTGTTAAGCAGTGTTCCATAGATCATTGTTAAAAATAATAAAATAAAAGAGTTGGAGTGAAGAGCTAAATAGTAATAATAATCCAGCATTGGTCAACTAGATACATGCTGCTAGTGGGGTTGCAAATGCAAAGGAATCCTGGGATGCAATCTCAACCGGAGAGAAAGGCAGGCTCTCTCGTTCCAGGAAACATCTTTATAGAAAGACCCACCCCTTGGGAGCAATCCCACAGCCTATGCAAAAAAAGGGGAAGTGACTTGTATGGAGAACTATGACATGCCAAGGCCCGCACAAGGAATGGGACTTAAGTTATGTAGCCATCGAACAACTGTATGAATTAGCAACTACTATCTTTACTGTGTAGTGAGGAATCTAAGCTGAGACTGACCTGCGCATCGACAGAACTAGCACTGACGTTCCTCACATCACTGTAGTGCTCACTACAAACAGCAAGCTCCCTGGGAGGCTTAGTGCCTCACTGGGGCCACGTGATAGACAGAATCAGCAGAACCCGGACATGAGTTATGTTTCATGGGGAACTCAAAATAAGGGAGATCAAATTAAGGTGGAAATAACTGTGAGATGAGGAGGTTAGGCTGGATTACCTGGGTGAGTCCACTGTCATCACAAATATGCTTTTGTAAATGAAAGAGGGAGGCGGGAGGGGCAGAAGCAGAGAAGATATGGAAAGAGAAGCAGAGAGATTTGAAGCTGTCCCACTGCTGGTTTTGACGGTGGAGGAAAGAGCCATAAACCAGAATTCAGATGACCTCTAGATCCTGAGACAAGAAAGGAACCACTCTCCCTTAGGGCTGCCAGAAATTCCTGTAACACGGTCCACTGACATGTTGGGGGTGGTCCAAGACCAGTGTTCAGCTGTCTCGCTTCCAGAACCATAAGAAAATAAAACGGTGTTGTGTTTGTTTTTAAAGATTTATTTTATTGTTTTTGACAGAGATAGAGAGAGACAGAGACAGAGAGAAGGGCGAGGGCCCAGAGCAGTCTCTACAGTTGTGTGTCATCGGTTTTCAACATGGTTTCATTCCACACAGGTGGGCGGGGGCCGCACATGGCAGGAACTGGGCTGGGGGCCTGCTGCATGGAATTCACACCCCCTTGAGCCAGGGTCCCAACTAGGGGACAAGAACCGAACAGGGGGCCTCCCCCATGGGAAGCACACCGCAGTTCAGCAAATGGATCCACACAGGCCAGGGCCAGGACTCGATCCTCAGGGCTGCAAAGCAAGCACTTAACCCTAGCACTTAACCCACTAAGCTATCCTGGCTTCCCCAACTGTGTTGTTTTAAGCCACTAAGTTTGTGGTCATTTGCAACTGCAACAATAAAAAATAAATATACCTTGTTCCTACGTTGCAATTTCCATCAGGAGTCTGCAAACATTTTCTATAAAGGACAACAGGTAGTAACTATTTCAGAGGCCACATAATCTGGTATTGGAGGCGAGCAACCACAGACAGTACAACGTGAGTGAGCCTGGCCAAGTCGGCATCAGTTACAAAAGAGGCTGGACAGGGGCTCTTTTTTGCAATTCGGAAGGAATGGCACAGTCCAAGAGAACCTCCAGGAATCTGACCACTTCTAGCGGCACTATGGCAAGGTCACGCAGGGTTCTAATGCTTCATGGAAACCTTGTTCTTCTGGAGTTTCACATCTCTGGGAACCAATGTGATATGATCAGGGGGAAGTTAGTAGATTTGGGAGTCCAGAGATCTGGTGGTAGTTCTGGTTCTGGAAACACCTGTGAATGTGTGTGACCTTGAGTAGGTCATTTTAACCCCCTCAGTCTCATTTTCTCCACCATAAAATGCAACAAGTTTAGAAGGTGATCAATAATGTCTCCTTGTGGTTTCTTTTCTCATGATTTCTAACTGAGTCGCTGATTGGGACAGGTCAACCAGGAAGGATGTGGAGTTCCAGGATGATTCAGTGTATTCCTCCAAGTGGTATTTGTAGGGACATTAATCAATGTCATTAACATAGGACTCCAACTGAAACAGAGAGCTTCTTTAAGTTGCTTGACGACAGGTAGATTTATAGACTTGGAGGTGAAAGAAAGGGTAAAACAGATGAGTAAAACTTCAGCTAAAGCAAACAAGAGGAAGTAGGGGCCTGGAGAATCTTGAATTCAGAAAATAAGCTTAGCTGGGTTCTTAGAGATACACCGCATATCAGAACAAGAGACCAGACCAGCCCGCAGCCACTTAGGAGACTGGATTTGGTCCATGTGTCCAGAGAGAGAACATTCACAGGTAAAAGGTGCACCCTGAATCACTTCACACTGAACTTTCTGACAGGCTACCGAAAAAGGTGACTAGGATGAGGATGGTGACAGGGAATACAAGTGCTTTTAGAGCAGTTTTCCTGCAACTGAGTGAGGAGGGGACGTATCACAGCAGAGAAGGGAAAAAGCAGAGTAGCAGCGCAGGCTGTGTTGCAAACAGATGCCTTTAAACTGTGCGGGCCCATTCGGGAGCCACCAATGGAATGTGACTTTCCAAATCTAAAAATTCATTAAGAGCAAAGGAAACTGAAATGTCAGTTCCTTAGTCACACTCGTCCCATTTCAAGCACTCAATAGCCACATGACAAGTCATTAGCATTGAAATGTTGCCGATATAGCACTTTTTTCTTGTCGCAGAAAGTTCCATTGGACAGTGCTACCTTATAGCTAATTTCCTGGATCTTCTTTTGGATCATCTGAATGGCCTTTGGAATCAAGCATCGGAACTGCTTTCGAAAAGGGATGTGATTAGATGACACTGGAAACTCAGGACTTTCGCTCCATAATTTACATGGCATTCACATCCAGGGTTTCTTTTTCTACTGCTTTTTTTTCCCCCCCTCTAGATCAGGGGTGTCAAACTCAATTAAAACACGGGCCATTTGGTGCAACAGGCAAGATTCACGTGGGCCACATCACATTTACAAACATCACTAGAACTGAGTCAGTGCGTTTATACACGCCCACAGGCCCCCAGGAAAGGCACTGGGCCACGTGTATACTCATCTTCAGTAGTTAAAGGGTTAACGAGGGAATGGTGTGTACGGTATTGCCTCGATCTCCCCTAAGCACTATTTTCTTCATAACAACTTTTTCTATTTTCATTTTATTTCAGAGCATCGTGGGCCACAAAAAATTACCCATCCCTGGGCTGCCAGTTTGACACCCCTGATCTAGATTATGACAGTAACTCCCTGCTGCAGTAGGTATTATGACAAGCACCTCCTGGCTCAAGTTTCAGATGTAGTTTCCAACTGACAGAGAAATAGAGGTCACTCCCAAATCCCCCACCCGCCTCTGTCCCTGGCCATTTACTCACCTTGAAGCACTGCACCAAAGGAATGTCCCAGGGCGGGAGTTGAGGAGGAGTTGGAGTCTGACCAGAGGTGGAAAGATCTGGCCTGTCAGTCATGCATCTCTTTGGCAATGGGAGAAAGAGTCATCAATGCTGATGGAGGAGGGGAGATGCTTATATAGCCCACATCTTCTGTGCACCGTACACACTGACATATAAGCCCTATGTAGGGCCACTGAGAAATAGAGACAGAGAAAAAGAGAAAGGCTGAGAGAGAACGGTTTCCATGTGTGACAGACCTTCTGTCAAAAATAAATAAATAAAATATTTTAAAAAAAAGAAACTAGAAAATTGATTCAACAAAAGAACTAAATAAAAATAAAAAACTTAAAAAAAAATACACCTTTTTGAAGCCCTCCGATTTTCCCACAGACAGCCCACGGCCACCAAGGTTGCATGGAGCATCCCACCCCAAAATGCTTCTAATTTGGGAGTTGGGTAAATAGAAATACGTGATAGCACTTGCTAGCTGGTCCTCTTCTACTTACGAAACCCTTACCAAGTTAGAGGCGGTTTTAGAAGGGCAACAATGTTCTACTGGAGAAAGCAAGAAAACCTTGAATTTTACTTCGTTGAAGGTTTCCACATTAGGGAGTTGGGTAAATAGAAATACGTGATAGCACTTGCTAGCTGGTCCTCTTCTACTTACGAAACCCTTACCAAGTTAGAGGCGGTTTTAGAAGGGCAACAATGTTCTACTGGAGAAAGCAAGAAAACCTTGAATTTTACTTCGTTGAAGGTTTCCACATTAGCTCAGATTCATTAAGCACATTTATTTAGAACTTACTATGATTTGGGAAAGCACATGGGGGTGGTGGACCGAGGGAGGTCAGGAATGTACCTCCTGCCTGCAAAACAGTTCTGCAGAGGCCTGGAGCAGAAGGGAAAGCTCTGGATGGAATTCATAAAATCTCCAAGGAAGCTGCCTTATCTAGTCCAAACCCCCATCAGATACAGGCATCCCCACCTTGTTCTCAGAATGTGGTTCTCTGGATTCTGCCTGAACATGGCTAGAGATTCATTTGATTTTCATTTAAAATGCCTGGAATCAAAACAGATCTGCCCCACCCCTATCTCTGCCAAAGTCAGGTCTGGTGTCCGTGAAGATGAAAATACACGCCCCTCTGTTCAGGATCTCCTAGTTCCCATCTCACAGTCAGTCAGTCAGAGTGCAGACACAGCCTTTTGCTGGACCGATGCTGTTTCAACCCTTTTTCAAGCCTTTCCCTCCCACTACTAGGATAAACCTCCTTCTATTACATGATTCTAGAGAATGAGTCAAGTGTCTCTCCGTTGCCAATTTTCAAAAGCGTGGGTGATAGGAATCAGTATATGCAACCTTGCTATAGTGGTTGTGACTATAATTTTCATATGAGAAGCCAACTCTTATGATTGAATACAGCCTCAGGGGCCAAACCCCTGACAGAAGTAAAGCTGATGAAATCAAGTCGATGGCCCTAGTCCTGCCTTTTCCGTGAACTGAAATAGGATGTTTGTGTCTCCTCCCAAATCTGGTAAACTTGTACAAGCTGGTTCAGCGCCCCATGACAATTACAGGGACGACATGCATTTCAAACAAATCTCAATGTTGAAAGCATGCTGGCTTTCTTTGGAAAAACAATGAGGAAGAAACAATGAACTAAAATGCCCCTGTCTTCCAAGGAAGCACATATTATAGAGTACCTCAACAATGTTAATCTTTTTAATGATGAAAATGAAAGAATTGGGGATATAGCAAAGCTGGTGTTAACTCAGAATTGGAATTTATTCTAAAACTCCAAAATTTTAGACTATTTTTAAACTTCTACATTGAGTAACAATACGGATTCCCTGAAAGTTCATAGGCTAGAACCTAAAAACTGTTTTAAGATTTATTTTATTGTTTGAAAGGAGGAGGAGAGAGAGAGGCCCAGAGCATTCTCCATAGTTGTACCTCATTAGTTGTGACACAGGTGGACGTGGGGCCCCACGGGACAAGAACCTTTGCCACCGAGCCATCTCAGTGGTTACCAGTTCCACAGCATTTCAGCACATGGGTTTACACGGGCTGGGGCCAGGAATCGAACTCTGGACCTCATGATTGTGAGGCAGGCACTCAAACTCTGAGCTATCCTGGCATTCCAGGAACCTAAAATTTTTAAAGATTTATCATGCCAAATAAGGAGGTAGCAAGCATTCAGTGACAGTTATTCTTCAGAGAAGTAAGAAATCATTCATGAATTGCTCTATGTTTCAAATGATTAAAAGTTATGGGGAAGTTTTAGATTCTTTTCTGATCAAGGTCTAGTGATTTCTTATCAGAAGCAGTCACCTTTTGTACAAGATTCTGCTTTTAATCCTTGAAGGTGAAAATTAAATGACCAAGGGTCTTAAGTAAAAGATTCAATACTAGATTTTCTTAATTGTTTTTTGGTTTTTTTTTTTCCTCCCTGATGGTTGGACAACACATTCCTTATTCTTTTAAATCCTCTAAGCTTCCTGCTTTCTTCTCTGCTTCATTCATTCATCTTTCGCTCTCTCCTTCCCTTCTGATGCTCCTCTCATAATTAGTGTTGTCAGGGCCTATAAAAGTCACAGATCCCCGTGAAAGATCACGTTCCAGGCCAGCTTGAGGCTTGGAGGCCCACTTTGGACAACCACGAGGGCATGACATGTCCGCATACACCCACGTCTCGAGGGGCAGGCTGGGACCTCGTCTGAGAATGCACAGCGAGTGCTCCACCTCCCACAACCCAGAAAATGCATTTTCTTCTTCACCTTCGATCACAAATCTTAGCTCTGCCCTTTATGGTGTTTCCACCAAAGTGATTTAAATACAAATCTCCTAAATTTGCTCTTCTGTGAAAAGAGGACAGAAACCAGTTTGGGATCCCATGGGAACCCTCTGCCTCCTGATTCGTTTCCATTTTTAAAATCAGCTTGAAACACTAGACATTCAGTCCAATAAATCAGGTGTAAGGAGTCCAAGCAACTGGTCTCCAGAGGTTGGTTTTCAGGTCACCTATCATTCTTGCCCTGGAAAATATGACATGGTGTGCTCACAAATTCACTCTGGGAGTCGCTGTGAGGGCAGAAGACAAATTCTCTATGGAAAATCCAGTCAGGATTTAGTCTCCAGCTCCTGCATCTCTTCTGGTGGACAGGTCTTCTCATCATGTCTTAATACCAAGGGGACACCCCATAGGCACACGTACAGAGCTCCCGCACTTGAACCTTGTTCTTCTGTCCTTTGGACAATTTGGGGTTACAAATAATGTTAACCTTGAGACCTTCCAGCAGCAGGCACTAAACATTTTTCAAAGGGCTCTCACATATGTGATCTCATTTGGTGTCCCCCAGCCAAAGCATGAGCTCTGGGGTCAGCCTGACCTGGATTCAAATCCCGGCTCTGCCATGGACTAGCTATGTGGCCTAGGCTGCATTATTTCACATCTCGTGTCCTCGTTTTTTAGCCTGAGATAATAATAGTATCTTCTTTAAAGAGTTGTTGCAAGGTTGAGGATGATGAAGACACCATCTGAAGGATTTAGCTTAACCTTTTTAGTGTGATGGGCCGATATATTGGCTCATACGTACACCATTAATATTTGGCTCGTGTGAACTGTGAAGCAAATGTCAGCTATTATTATTAATAAATATGTTTAGCCCACAGAAGAGCAGTCCGGAAAAGAATATCCAACATCAAAAGTTCATCTCATCTGTTCACTTATGGGCAGTGACAAAATCCTGAATTGACAGTGGAGTCCAAGGACGCAGATCGTAACATCTGCAATAAATTACAGTAGTAATTTGTGAGCAGCAGATGATCAGAAACTCAACAGGGCTCAGCACTTCAGAGGGGGCTTAGGTTTTGGTCTAGTGATTAAAACTATGCTTATTATTTATCAACCACGATTTGGAAATAGTTGCAGGGTTGGTATTTCACCTTAAATTATGCATTACTCATAAATACAAATCATGTTTACAGTGATCATGGTTTCTGTTTTTTGTTTTTTAAGATTTATTTTATTGTCTTTGAGAGAGAGAGACAGACAGAAAGAGACAGAGAGAAGGAGGAGGGCCCAGAAAAGTCTCCATAGTTGTACATCATCAGTTTTTCAACATGGTTTCATTCCACACAGGCGGGCAGGGGCCACACAAGGTGGGAACCAGGCTGGGGCCTCCCACGTGGGAAGCTCGACCCAGTGAGAACCAAACATGTCTGCATGGACTGGGACCAGGACTCGATCCTCGGAGCCTGGGGCTGCAAAGTGAGTGCTTAATCCACTGAGCCATCCCGGCTTCCCTGTGATTGTGTTGTTGAGTTCACTATTCTACAAGCTTCCTGGACCCTCAGCTGCTCTGACAACATTAACTTGCTCATTCAACTTTTCTAAATTTGTTCGCTTAGAATGCTGAGCAATTTATGGCAAGTTTTACCCCTTCTCTAAAATGAATCAAACATATAGCTAATATAAGAAATGTGAGAAATACATGTTTTAAGGTTTAGTCATGTGTAAAATGGACTCTATTCTTTTGATGCATGCCCACTCAGTTCAGAAGTGTGGACTAGACCAAAATAGCTCTGGTGGAATGCAGATGTTGTGTGTACTAGACAGCTCTCTTAGAATGTACTTGTCACCGAAGAAAAAAATGTCATAGGCTTCTAAGAACAAAGGTTTAATTCTTGCTTATTCTACAAGTCAGCTGAGAGCTGGTTGTGACTTGGCGCTGTGTGCCTTCTTCATTCTGGGATCAAGCCCATCTGGGTCGTGTTGATCTCCAGAAAGAAGGAGAAACCAATGGTGGATCTATGCAAAGGCAGAACCATGAACCACAGGGTAGGTTTCAGTTTCTACTGGGAGGAGGAACAACACATTCCGGCTCATGTTTCATAGAAGCAGGCAGTGTGGGCAAGCCTGCCATCAGTGTGTGGTGAAGTAACTTCATGCACAGGGTGGAGCCATGCAAACCATATCGTAGCAGTAGACACACACAATCTTCCCACAAAGGGCAGCCAATGCCAACAAGCCCACAATGCACTAGGCTTTAGGTTAACTTGGAATGACATTCCTATCTGAGATCTCTGATGATTTTAAGAGTCATTTGCAAGATTTAAAGAGCAGTGTGGAGTGGATTTAAGATGCACTCTAGAGGGGAAGCCAGGATGGCTCAGGGGGTTGAGCACTCATCTTGCAGCCCCAGGATCCGAGGATCGAATCCCAGCCCCGGCCCATGGAAACTCACATGCTGAACTGAAGTGTGCCCCAAGTTTAGTTCTCACCAGGGAGAGCTCTATGTGGAGGCCCCCAGCCAATTTCTGCCCTGCACAGCCCTACACCCATCTGTGGAAAGAAATCATGTAGAAAAGCCAATGATTTTGCAACAATGGAGACTGTTCTGTTCTGGACCTTACCCCTTCTCTCTGTCTTTCTTTGTGAAAAACAATAAAAATAAATCTTTAATAAAAATTAAAAAAAAAAAATGATGCACTCTAGAATGGAACAAGAGTTGGTCAAATCTAGCCCACTCCCGTTTTTCTATGACCTAAGAGCTACAAATGGATTTTACATTTTTCAATGGTCATTAAAGAAAGGCAAAATGAAGAATATGTGACAAAGACCAAGTGCGTCCTTACAGGGCTTAAATATTTATTTCTGGCTTTTTATAAAAAAGCTTGTCAATCCTATATTTAGAATAAAACTACATTTGGGACTGGCCCTGGAACATTGGTTTCATCTGCACTGGAAACAATCAATGTCTATCTCAGAACAAGTCAGCTTCAAGAAATAACAACCGAAGCCTTTAATTCAGTGACTGCTAATCAGTGTAGAGTTACTCTTCTAGAATCTGGAGTTTAAACTCCAAGAATCTGTCCATGCATATCTCTGGCATTGCGCTTAGCACATTGGGTTGTAATTACTTTTTTATGTCTCTCTGCCCCATAGAGGAACTATGCTATTTTCCATGTGGGAAGAGACAGATATGTCCTACACACAGCCCACTGCTTGACAAAGGTGTTTACAGTTTTTTTTAATAGAATTAAACTAAATGACTGACATGACAGAGAATTGTAAGACACAGGCTCTCAATTTCATCACAAATCCCTTGCTCTTAAATAAATTCCTTGAGGTTATTTATCTGAAAAATGGAAATGCTTGTCACTGTAAGGCTTCTTTAAATATTTACTTACAGACGGCAAGAAAAGGTTATGTTCACTCCACTGCATTCACTGAAATCTATCAAAAACAACACAAAGACCAAAAACATAAGGAAAGTGTTTTACTGAGTCCAAAAAGTATTAATCGAGCTTTTGTATGTGAAGTTCAATTTCATTGACTTCCAATAATGCAAGAATTTGGTCAGAAAAAGTGTACTAATTAATTATTAAATATTTGTTCTTCTGTCCTTATGGCAATTGAGGTACTGCCAGTAGATAAAATCTAGTCTTTCAGAACCTAAAGAAAGCCCAGGCTGCAGTCAACATCATGGCATTTGCTTCATTTTAACAATTTCTGAACTCCCAAAGCAGTGTGGTTATAAACTATATTATTCTCCCAGCCCTGATACACATTAAAGTCACAGGCGACCTTAAAAAATAACAATCCTGGGGCTCTCCTCCAGAAATCCAGATTTTAAAGACTTATTTTTATTGTTTTTTGACAGAGAGAGAAAGAGATACAGAGACACAGACAGAAAGAAGGGGGAGGGCCCAGAACAGTCTCCGTAGTTGCACATCATCGGTTTTTCCACAATTTCATTCCACAGGTGGGCTTGGGGCTGCACAGGGCAGGAACTGGGCTGGGGTCTCATCCCTGTGAGAACCAAACTGGGGGAACTCCCCAGTTCAGCATACGGGACCACATGGGCCGGGGCCAGGATTTGATCCTCGGTCCCTGGGGCTGCAAAGTGAGCGCTTAACCCACTGAGCCATCCCAACTTCCCCAGAAATCCAGATTTTATTAACAAAGAAAAGAGAGGAAGGGTTTTTTAAATCTCTGTTATTTTTTTCTAATCTGTCCCTTTCTCACTTATCACTTATCTATTTTTCTGGGTTTCCTTGTACTTATTACCGTTCCAGATATCTCACAACTTTATGCTTTCTAATTCTTTGTTTTTTCCGGTTGGTTGGTTGGTTGGTTGGTTGGTTGGTTGGTTGGTTGGTTGGTTGGTTTTGGGGGACAGTTCCTGAATCTAATTTCACGATTTACTAATTCATTCTTCAACTGCATTCATTCTACTATGTGACCCATCATTTTTCTTTTTTAATTGCAAATATTATACATTTCCCAATATTTCTTTTTCCCCAACATTTTACTATGAAAAGTTCCAAACATACAGAAAAAAATAAAATAATTTTACAATGAACACATGTACACTCCAAACCTAGATTTTACCATTAACATCTTTTTATACCTGCTTTATTACATGCCTAGCTTTCCTTTTTTTTTTTTTTCTATATTTCAAAATAAACAACAGATCGGTAACTATACTGCCCCCTGAATACCTCAGCATCACACCAGTGTTTTGTTTTTTTTTTCTTTTATTGTTAAATTTGTTAGGGTTACATTGGTTAGTAATAATTACATAGGTTCCAGGTATACAACTCTTTCCCTCACCATTTATTTAGCTCCCCCTCCCTCCTCTCCCACCCCCGCTCCCCCTTATCCTCAGGTAATCACTAAACTATTGACTGTGTTCATAAGGTTTTGTTTCTTTGTTGCTTTCAGTTTTATATTCCACCTATGAGTGAAGTCATATGGTTCTTAGCTTTTTCTGTCTGGCTTATGTCACTTAGCATGATGATCTCAAGGTCTATTCTTGTTGTTGCAAAAGGCAGAATTTCATCTTCTCTTCTCTGAGTAGTATTCCATTATATATATACACACACACATACATATACATACATACCACCACTTTTTGTATCCAGTCAACTATCACACATCAGCATTTTAAATAAGTTCTTTTAGGAATTCTAAAGGCAGCAGGTTTGAGGACTATGAATCTTAGCTCCATCCTAGCTTATAATTTCCTGGCTTGTGGTACTCAAAAAATTTAAGAAATGTCTTTCCCTACTTGCTTCTAAGAAAACCTCTTTAAAAGCCTTTTTAAAAAGTCAGGGGAAGCTAGGATGACTCAGCAGGTTAAGCACTCGCTTTGCAGCCCCAGGGCCAGAGGATTGAATCCCGGCTCCAGCCCATGCGGACCCATATGCTGAACTGGGTTGTGCCCCCAGTTCAGTTCTTGCCGGGGCCTATGTGGGAGGCTCCTGGCCCAGTTCCTGCCCTGCACAGCCCCATGCCCACCTGTGGAGGGAAACTATATGGAAAACTAATGCTCAACTATGGAGACTGCTCTGGGCCCTCCCCCTTCTCTCTGTCTCTCTCTGTCTGTCTCTCTCTCTCTGTCAAAAAACAATAAAAATAAATCTTTAAAAAAAGTCAGACAAATGAGCGATAGTGTCTAAGTCCAACATAAAGTACAAGCTGAGTGGGTTGATATGATGTTAAACTGCAGACAAAAAGACAAAACAAAAACCAAAACAGTGTCTTGCACACTCTTAGGCTGGTTGGAAAAAGGGAGGGAAACAATCACATTGGTTCAACTCAGTATGTTTTTGAACTGATGGTTTTTCTTTTCCCCCCACACTTTGATTTGATTGACCCACTGTGAGCTAAAAGGGAGTTTCTCCACCTATCTCTAGCTGCCTCTCAATGTTGTCAGCTGTGTCACTTCCAGTCTCCATGCAACTTCCCTTGGGTACTTGCCTTTACCTAAATCATAGGGATTTGATGAGAAAAAAACAAACGAAACAATTCGAGGAGTATGCTAAATGAATACCCTTAGGAGTTAATTGACTTAATGATCTTAGCCCTGAAATAAAACATGAGTTTTAATGAGTTAACAGCATTTTAACGTCTGTTCTTATCATAGGTGTGTCCAAAGTTACTGCTAAATAAATTTGCTTAAGGACCCTCTCCATACCCTGTTATAATAGTAGGTCCTAAATCTTTGATCTTCTTATAGACAAGAAGCTCTCAGGAGGGTATGCTTACTGACTCTACCAACCTCAGTGTCTTGAGAAGTCACTTACCTCATCTGTGAGCCATCAGCTGAATGAGTATTTGGCTGAAAGATTTCACCTTCGCCACAGGTTTGTTATAAATATTACAGTACAGTGAAGAGAATACTGTCATTAATATCATCAATTCACATCAAAATAAACACTTGTTTTGTGTCCTTTCTTTTACTGGCCCAGTATTTCTTCTAAATTTTGTTAGACTGTCCAAACAATCAAATCGCATATTTAAAAAGTCAATGTTTGCTAACCACTGACATTTGTTATTTTAGATGTAGGAATAACTTCCTTTCACGAAGTTCAAAAACATTCATGTGTATGCACGCAGCTAGTCTCACTTAATCACTACACGTTAGACAGTAAGTACTACCATTCCTTTTATATTCTAAGCAAACATGAAGGCGGGGAAAACACTTTGGTTTGCAGGCAGAGTTTCATTCTCTAGCAAGCCTCTCTACAAACTTCAAACCAGATGTCTTCCCAATAAGCATGTATTATAAATAAAGCTTGTTCCCCTTCATGATGAAGGAATTGGAGTGAAGACGTGTAGAAGCGTGTGTTACATGATGGCAGAGATGCAATTGCTCTCAGGTCTGATGGTGTCTCCTAGGAGTTCTGATTTTTTTAAATTCACGGTCAGTGGTGGAGGAGCATTAGCCACTCTGAGCCCAGCTTGAAGTCCTGAGCCCTCAGTGATGTCCCTCTCCCCCTGCCCCCCTGCCCCCCACTGATCCCAGAGAAACAGGCCTCTGAATAGGACGCCCAACACGTGAGAGCTTCCCAAAAGGGGAAGGTGCAGAGAGAAAAAAGAGGAGGAGTCAGTTGAAAGTATTTGAGGGCCTCATACATAGTAATTATTAAATTGTGCCCCTTGTTTTAAGGAAGCATACTGGCTCTGTCAACACCAGTGTTGCCATCGAATTCCATGTGTGGAAGTGTACAAGACACAACCCAGTTTGCAAACCTGATTTCAGTTTTCTCTGGTCTTCTGGGGCAGCCATTTTACTTTAGCATGAAGCTAAATTTCACCCTAGTTAATTCCGAGCACGTTGTTAGAAGTCTTTTGCAACGTGGCATCTTCTAGAAGCTCGGGCCTTTACAAGGGGATGACTCACAGTCAGCCAAGGCCAGCTCACGTTCATTTTCTTAATTGATCCCATTTTGCAAACAAGCGTTTGTAATATGGAAAGAGTTCAGATGATTTGTTTACACAGCAGAATCAAAGAGAGAAGCTGTCTTCCATCTATCTGCACCCCTCCCACATCTTCTGAGTATTATTGAATGGATAAAATAAAGTTTTCTGATGGTCACAAGGCAGCAGTATACACATTCACTCTTCTTAGCTAAATGCAAAGGTTTCTTTCATCAAAGACAAATTCTGTCCTATCCCAGCCCAACCCACACTGGTTACCTCATGAAACATATTTTTTTTATTTTTAATGTTTATGGTCATGATATGGAGAGAACAGGCTGATTAAACATAACTAAGCTGCTTTATCTTTATCAAATAAGGAAGAGTTCTTTTTAAGGAAGCACACATTAAAGTGGCTACACAGTCCTTTGTTTAGTCTAATCTAATGCCAAGGGGAATTCAACAAGAAAATGCATCTTGAGCTGACAGCATCCAGAGAATGTTGTAGAAGGTAAGTTTGGTATTCTGGTGGCCAGGAAGATCTGGCAAGGAAGCCTTGGTTTCCTCTTTCTGCTGATTAAGAGTCTAGAGCTTCAGAGTTCAGCTCCAGACACGGAAGGGAGATCTTATCACAGCCCTTGGAAAAGCTGCATTGTTAAAGTGGTCCACATTTCCTCAATGCCGGAAAGACAGAGAAATAACATTTAAAGTTCATTCTGCCTTGTCAGCTGTTCAGAGCCTGAAGGGCATTCCTTACCACAATTTTCTAAACTTATGGGACTATTTCAAAGGACTGAAGGCTGGCCCAGTTACTCTAAAGAATCTAGACTCCCCCCATAAAATCCTAACCTCTCAATTACCTAGCACCATCGGTTGTACCTGCAATCACAAGTTCTCAATTAATGTAGATCCTCTATACCATTATTTATGCTCCTTGCTGATAAAATCTGACTTTAAATCGATTTCACTAGATGATGCAAAGCTTTCTTTAATCTGGGGTACCTATGTGTACATCACTGATTTCCAGTTTTATTGGATTATACGCAAAATATATGGCCACCTAAAACTTCTACTTTTTGGAATTTATTAACGTTTTCTTTGTGGACAACTACATGATTGAGTTCTGTTAATGCCCAAAGTCATAAAAGAACATACATTTTCTCTAGGAAATAAAGTCTTATATACATCTCTATTATGTTGAAGGTGTTCATTATATTTTTTTCAAACTCTCTTCTTCCTTATTTTTATGTTTAGTCTATTAAACTCTGAAATTGGAGATATATTCAAATCTCCCAGAACAATTTTTTGTTTTTAGTATTTTTATCTATGAGTTTTTGCTTTATATTCATATTTTATGTTGCTTTGGAATAAAGGCTCATGCCTATAAATTCTTGTGATTTGCGTATTTTTATTATTAAATAATATTTCTCTTTGCCCCATTTCATATATACTGATATGTTTTCATGGAAGCTCTATAGCTTCATAGCTCATTTTAAAACACTTGGTTAAATGACATGAAAGTTATCAAATATAAAAAGAGCATAATTTTTCTAAATTATAGTGGACAAAGACTGAAAAATGTACAAAAATGTGAGTTGTTAAGAAAATGGACAAGGAATTAATTTTTCTTTAAATGATTTGATTCTGATTATAATGTGTAATTGACTGAGATAATTTTCAAATTCATTGAATACTTTTTTAGTTTCTAATTGATGTTGATAGGAATAAACTAAAAACAATTGTCCCAGAAGGAAAATACTCACCTATTGCCACTTCTACTTTCTCTGCCATCTGCTCCTCATCACACAATTTAATTTTGAAACTAAATTAGGTGTGTCTGGCTACCACCTCTGGGCTATAATTAATTTTGTTCATTACGCATATCTAGTCATCTGCACTGTTTTCAGAAGGTGAGGAGTCATCAGAATTCTAAATGAGTAGGAGGAAGAAGAAACACACACAATCTCTTGGCTTCTTCTCAATGACCTCTTTCCTACTTGAGGGAACACCATGACTTCAAGTTAAAAAGTATGGAGCAAATGGATGCCTTTTGTATATATTAGAAATAGGATATTGAGAAAGACTTTATAGGCTGGAAGCAACAAGGCATTCTCCCAGTTGATCCTGGTAAATCTACACGGCCTTACATTTTGAGTTCACTTTCTGAGACACTGAATAATCTCTGCTACTACCCAGAACATCAGAAGAATTCTGTCAGTACATCACCAATGATCGCTTCTTGACCTTTTGGCTAAGATCAAGTGCAGTACATCACCAATGACCTCTCCCATCCTTTAGGCAAAGAACCTGTTATGTTTTAATTTAGTATTTCCAATGGTCTACCACCCTAGAAATGGCAATAGATGCCTTTCTGCCCATTGTGTACATAGGCAGGGGCAATCGAAGCAATTCTGTCAGTAAGTGACAGAATTTTTAGCGACAGCTGGAAGGAAGTCTTTAGAAACTTCTCTCAGAGGGTGCAGCAGAATATCCCAAAAAATGCAACTTCTAGCAGGAATCTCAAGGGTGCCAAGTTCACACATGGCTGAAAGATGTTTAATCCCTAATCAAGCAAATGGGAACAAGATGGTCAGAGGGACTTCGGAGGATACCCATGCCATTATCCCAGACTTTTCATTATCCCTACATTTCTCCCAGACGTAGAGAGGCAGCTTGCCACTTTTATTTTTAACTGCATGCCAAATAGGAATGTTCTAGATACAGATTGCTCAAGCAATGATATCACCATTTCATGTATCTGTCCTCTTACATAAACCTATAGCAAGGGAAGTACATCAAGATGTTTTGTTTGATTACATAAAACTTCAATTTTTAGAAGAAATTTTTTTCTTCAGTTAAGTAAAGGTAGTTACCAATTTTTTTCCAATTATTTATTTCTGTATTTGAGACTCAATATGCTTTCAGAAGAGCAACTAGGTAGGAAAAAATCACAGGTGTTTGCAGATTCTGGAGAAGGAAGTAAATTTCCTTAGCAAAGTGAAGAGAATACAATCCATGATCAGTTTTGTTGGGAGAAATCAGCTTCTGGTCAACCAGATAGACTTCAGACCTGAGGAGGTAGATTGGAGTCTGAGATATGTGTTCATGTCTCATTTAAATTAAACTATGCCTTCCTGGGTCAAGTCAAGATCCAAAGTGTTTTGAGACAGTAGAACTGGATGTGATATTTTGAGTCCAAACAGAAACAGGAAATTCCATTGACCTTAGGACAGAGAACAAATTCCTTTGAGAAGTTCTCACTTAGTTTTCCATATTGAATGAGTTCTGGATGGTTCGAATGACATCCTGAAACACATGTGAATAATCTCAATATATCCTTAATATTGAATAAAGTTCAAACAGCTTGGAATTATTTTAAGGCTTGGCATATATTGCTCTGCAAGTGGGCAAAGTTCAATACTGAAATCAAAGGAGAGATGAAAGTGGTTGTTCATATTATTTATGAGATTCTGCTTATCCAAAAAATTCAACCATTGAAATCATTTTATTAAGCATAATATCTTAAAGTCTCTTATTAAATTAAATACACAAGATGCAAATTTTACCACCCAGAACTGTAAATGGTCTAACAAGGTTACTTACCCATCAATTTAACAGAATGGTGATGAAGAGAGAAAAGAATCAACATTTACTTAGCTCTTCCTATGTGCCTGCATTCAGCTAGTTCTTTATCTAACTTCCTTCATTGAACCTTTGTAATATTTTTGATAAAATAAGTATTATTTTCTAATTTTAACACGTAAGAGAATTGACACAGTGATGTTAAGTAACTTGCCCACAGCTTTACAGACAAAAAGAATCTGGTTTTGAATTCAGGTCAGTCTGATTTCAAATTCTGCAAAGCTAGTAACCATCTAACGTTTGAAGGAGGAATGGAATACGAAAGAAATAAAGACACACTGCCCAATGGAAATAGAGTGTGAGGCACAAATGTGATTTTCTGTTTTCTGGTAGCCATGTTGAAAAAGTAACAAGAAGCAGGTGAAATTAATTTTACTTACTCCAAATGTACCCAAAATATTAGCATTTCAACATATAATCAGTATAAAATTAATGAAACAATTTATTCTTTTTTTTTTATACCAAGACTTTGAAATCTAGTGTATGTTTTGTATTTATAAGTCTTCCTAATTCAGATTGACTACAGGTCAAATGCTGAGCAGTCACATGTGCTGAGGGGCTACCATATTGAACAGCACCACCCTCGAGAGGTGATTCCTTACAGATTCGTGCCATTCACAAATTTGGTCATTATCAATTTTGTCTTCACCTAAATTGCATATTAAAATTTTGACCAAAACAAGTTCCTCAAAAAGTTAATCTTAAAGTTACCATTAAATGCAGCAATCTCACTCTTAGATATATACCCATGAGAAATAAAATAAAATGAAAAACATTTCAGAGAGAAATGAAAATATATAGCTACACAAAAACTTATACTCAAAGGTTAGACCAGCATTATTGAAAATAGTAAAAAAAGAAAACAACCCAAATGTCCATCAACAGAAGAATGAGTAAGTAAAATGTGGTATATTCATTAAATGGAATATTATTTAGTGCTAAAAAAGAATAAAATACCAATACATGCTAGTGCATGAATAAACCTTACAAATATAATGCTAAGTGAAAGAAGTAAAAAAGAGCACATATTGTATGACTCCATTTATATGAAATATCTATAACAGTGAAATCTATAGGCACTGAAAGTAGATTAGTGGTTGCCTAGAACTGGGAGGTTAGGAGGATATGGGGAATGAGGGCTTGATAATGAATATAGGGTTTCTCTCTGAAGTGATAAATATTCTAAGATTGATTGCAGTGATGGTTGCACATACAAAAAACCATTGATTTGTAATAATTTAGATAGGTAAATAGTGTAGTAAATGAACTATATCTCAATAAAGTTGTCATATAAAATACATAAACTCATCTGAACCCTCAAAAAATATTGAGCAAAGCAAAAGCTTAAATAGAAGTTACTAAATAGACATTTATCTGCTACGTAATGAATCATCATTAGACATGTTTCTAAAGCTTCTAGCCCTCCTGCTCATTCCACTTCGAGCCTAGGTTTCTGATCTTATATTCGAGGAGATAAATCCATCCGACAAACCCCTAGGGAGGACCGTTGGGGAACCAAGCACATTGTTAGATGGTCAAGATAGGGTCCTAAGACACTAGAGCTGTGGCCTAGAAAAGTTGACATGGAAACAAACAAACATAAGCCACTGTGAACAGTCCTATATGAGAAATCTATATGCAGCCTCATAGGATGCTCATAGGAAAACAAGGTCATTGTAGCATTTCCTGTACCCACAGAAAGAATGAATTAAAATAATCTGTCATCGCTTACTTTCAGTGACATTGTACTAAGTTGTGGGGACCTCATTTTCTTTTTAAGGACTCTTAAGAGCAAATCACATCCCATTTTTTTTTTTTTCAATATTTCACCAAGACTCTTCATCATGCTCTTTGTTTCAATATATTCCAGATTCCAACTCTTCCCACTTTTTAAAAATAGGAAAAATGTTTGGCAGCTCTGGGCTTGAAGATTTTTCTCATTTCCTGATGGTTCCTCAATAAAAGGAGTTTGGTAAGCAAAGAACTGTCAAAATCTAACTTGACACATGTGCCCCAGGAAATGTGTTCACAAATGACAAATGTTTCTAGCAGTATTCTTCATAAATGAAACAATACAAGTATCCATCAACAGCAGAATGATGAAACATCATCAGTTTTCCATACCATGGACCATAGCACAGCAGTGAAAATAAATGGGTCAGGTTTTATGCATCAGTGTAGATGAATTTCAAAAACAATATTTAGCCAAATAAGTAAATCAAACAAATATTGTTTCATATTAAGTTCAAATACAGGCAAAACTAAGTACACTATTTACTGATGCACACATATTTAGGACTATCGCACACACAGTAAAAAGCAAGGATGTGATTAACATCAAATTGAGGACAACGGTTATCTAGGGGTGGGGGTGGGGAAGGGTATGCAATCTTATTGCAGCACACAGGAGTTTTCTGGGGTGCTGAAGATGATGTATTTCTTGGCATAGATGGTGGTTTAAAAGCTGTTCAGGGGAAGCCGGGATGGCTCAGTGGGTAAAGTGCTCACTTTGCAACCCCGGGGACCGAGGATTGAATCCCAGCCCCGGCCCATGTGAACCCATATGCTGAGCTGGAGAGTTCCCCCAGTTCAGTTCTCACAGGGGTGAGACCCCGGCCCAGTTCGTGCCCTGTGCAGCCCCACCCACCTGTGGAATGAAACTATGTGGAAAAACCCATGATGTACAACTATGGAGACTGTTCTGGGCCCTCCCCCTTCTCTCTGTCTCTGTCTCTGTGTCTCTCTCTCTCTGTCTGTCAAAAACAATAAAAATAAACCTTTATAAAAAAAAAAAAAAAAGCTGTTCATTTATTTTGTTATGTAAACTATATGCACACAATTTCACATACTGCTGGTATTGGGGGCTGTCCATAAAGTATTCAGCCTGTAGTATACTATGAAACAGAGGCAATTTATGGCTATATTTTTTCCAGACAGCCCTTGTGTTTTACAATGTTTTAAATGACACAAACAAACTAAGAAAACCCCAGCACTTTGGTGCCATTACACCAAAAATAAAACAGGGGTCCCCATTCTGGCTGACAAAGCAGGTTCTCTCATAGGCACCTAGCATTTTATGCACATGTGATTCTGGTTTATTAGTGTACACTGGAGCCTGTGTTTTCTGGAGCCTGAAATTTAATGTTACTTAAACTGTGTAGATCCCTTTGTCGGCGAGGAGCTTTAGGGTCTGACAAGGCATGGGAGATAAGGATTCCAGGAACCTCAGGAGGGCTGCCAGGGCACCAGCACACGCCTCCAGCCTCATCCTTCATCGGGCGATGGCCCTGTCAGACCACCCTCTGGGAAAGACAGGTCAGGGAAGCAAGCAGAGGGTGTGCGCAGAGGCCCAATACCTACATTTATTAAATCTTTATCCTTGGACATCGAAAACTCACAACGGTGCGGAGTGAGGTCCAAGTAGTCCCTCGGGTAAGCCATAATGGAAGAAGCCCTAATCTACCTACTCACCAAGCTCATCGATCACGTTTCTAGATACCTGCCTGGCCAGGGGCCCAGACTGAACTTTGCTGCAGGCATTGCCTTTGCATTTAGGAAGCTGGTCTATATGAAGTGCAGGAAAGCTACAAGGAATTGCCAGTGACTGAAAGACTCCGACTCTCCCTGTGTCAAACCGGCCAGACAGATCCTAAGTGCCAATTACTGTCTGTTCTAAACACAGTGGCGACCGCACCAGTTACGTTTCCGGCGACATTCTGGTCTCTCTTCTGCAAGAAGTAATACTTTTACATGTTAGACATGCCTTCCCCCATCTGCCCAAAACTAAAGCATAAACTTCCCTTCTGTAGGTGCTTCATCTCCCATCCCAGGAAGAGAACAGCCCTCATCACCAGAGATGAGGCTGCGTAACAAACGTTACTAAATCACACTTACCTACCATTAGCTTTCCCCATACACCCTCTGGCCACCTTCCCACAATTGACTGGCTCTGAAAGTCCCAACTCCCTCCCCTTTGTGTGTAATCCTTTCTGCACAATTTATCCCCCTTTGTCAAAACAGTACATAAGCCCCCGCATTTAACTTTTTTTCTATGAAGCCTCATACACCCAAAATTTAAAATCTTAGTAAAAATTGTATGCCCTTTCTCTTGTTCATTTTCCTTTTGTCAGTTTAATTCACAGACCCCAGGCACTGAACCTGAAGAAAAAGCGTTTCTTTTTCTTCCCTACAATCAATTCTAATGTACCAGATCTTTTCCTTGTCTATCTTGTATGTGATGTGTTTCCTTGGACTAGAATATACGTTCTGTGAAGGCCAAGATCTTAGCCTAGAAGATTGCTCAGCACACAGTATATGTTTAATAACTACTGGATGAATAAATAAATAAACAAAGAAATGGAGTTCTTTTCCCTACACACTGTACCTAGGAAGATAGCTATGAGAAAAAACTAGAATTTTGATGTTAAGTGAAGGATTTTACAGTTGTAAAAATATTCTTCATCGTTGATGCAAGCAGCCAAGAGGGCAAAAAAACAGGAAATAATTCACAACACTGGGCCTAGAAGCCAGAAGGGCCGTTTCTATTCTTGGTACCACGCCACCGGGCAGAGCCTCAAGCTTCTTGGAAAGTGGGGATAATAACTGGTTTTCTGTAAGCATCAGTAAGTATAGAAAAAAAGAATCTTTAAAAGCTGAATTAAAAAAATGCATACCAAACACTGTATTAGAGTTTGATCACTTAGCTGAACTCAATGATAAGATGAGAAAAGCAAAATGAAAGTTGGTCCAGAATGAAGTTCAAGATTTCTGTGGACCCAACTGTCATCCCACGGCTGTTAGGGGAGTTCCCATAAAGGGCCGAAGCGGGGGGCAGCGGCCAGTAAGGAATTCGCTACTGCAAAGCTGTCCCTGAGAGCCTCCAGCCACACCCACTACTCCACAGTACCCTCTGCAAACCCCAAATGCCATCTTTCATTCATGCCAATTTGTATACATTTGAGAACCGCGTTTGCAATGCAGTTTAGAAAGAGGGGAGGAAGCCGGCTTGGAGGAGGGAGCTCTCCTGCCACCTGCTTCCTCCAGTCTTGCAGGTGTCCCACGCCTGGCTCCACTCTCAGGCAGAGGCTTCAGGATTTTTCAGTTGCAAAACAAAGCAGAGAAGCCGTTTAGCTACTGGCTGTTTGTGAATCTCTGCCATCTCTCCTCTAAAAGAGTAGTTCGTGCATGTCAGTTCTTGGTGCTGCCTCCTCTACAGACTTACATTTTTTTCTTCATGTAGAAGACATGATCTGTAATATGGAATTTATCTCTTTGTACTATTTCCCCCTCTTGGGATGTTGCCTAGAATCATGCCCCCGTTTGGAAGTCCTTCGTAATTTAGCTACAACATGTCCCTGAGCGGAGGTTGAAATGCCAAGAGGAGACACACTATCCCCGATTTTCTCTCTTTTACATTTGCTTCATCTTCACAAAGTGAATGGAGTCTCCTTCAAATCAAAGTGGACTAAGAACCAGTCTAGCGAGTTCTTTTTCCCCACTTTGGGGATTCCTGGCTGTCCTGAGGAACTGATCTAAGAGGTCAGGGGTTTTTGTCTTGTGGCTGGAGGTGGGAGAGGTGGGACATTTACTGCCTGGACTGAGACTCCCAGACACCGGTTTGGTTGTCTGAAGACGGGCAGAATCCACTGGATGACCCTGAACATCTTCAATTTTTGTCTGCTTTTGTAACAGTGATTTCCCTCGTGCTCCATATGGGGACAGTCAGTTTGCAAAGGTAAAGTGTGACTATAACCAACACTGTGATGAAAATGAAAAGTTTTACTTCTTCCCCCACTGGGTTTAGCAGGCGGTTTCTACTAAATTTAACTTAACTAAACCAAACTAACCCCACTCAATGGCTGACTAATATACTCAAAACAGCTCAGGAAAACGTTATTATTTTTAATATAGTAAAACAATCAATTCCTCTAGTTTTTTGGTGTTTCTTTTCTGCTCACCATTTCACTTAAGCTCTGCAGGATTGCAGATATTATGAAGAAACGTCCTCTTCAGTTGACTTTTTTTTTTTTTAATTTCTTGGATTATCAGGTCTCAATTATCATAGAATTGAATATTTAAATATTTCATATAACACTTGGTGTTAATAACCTGCTCAAGTGAGTGAATTGTTTCCTTTTATCTTGGTATTTAAAGAGACTGACTCCAAAATATTTACCATGACCAACATTATCAAGATGATTGTTAACGTTATCAACATCTCTCTGCTATTTGAAACATCTCCAGCAAATAGAGGGACATTTAATTTAATACGTTCATGTTCATAATGGTTATTGAACAAGAACCTCGAATTCTAAAAGAACCAAGTTAAATTCTAGTATTTGATGTAAGGAGCAAAGAGGTGGGTCCTGGATTTTAGTAAAATGATGGCAGGTCTGACTTGGGTCATTGGTGAAATTAAAGCCATAGAGTTTTAAGTAGAGGTGTTCCACGAACATCAGGAAATTCCAGAGGGTTTTTTTGGAGCAGGAATCACCACCAGTGTGAGAGAAAAATACCACTTTCTGGTTGAAATCCAGCTGCCATAAAGTGACCGTGGGCCATGGGGAATGTTCCCAGGTCTACTAGTCTTGTGTCCCAAAGAGTAAGTTCTTCCTCCAATTAATTTTGAGGTTGAAGTCGTGGGAAGGCTAGAGCTGACATTTGAGAACTCTCCTTCAAATATTCAGCTGAAGCTACTGAGAGGGCTTATCTTACATAAGCATAATGCAAATGCAGTTGTAGTTCCAAGGTTTTGCATAGATATACCCAGATAACATTTCATCTTTTTGAATGTATAGAAAAATTCCTCAGTAAAGCCTGATTTTTAAAAATGCTAATCTGCTTTTGCCAAACAAATAAGAGAAATTGTATCTAAGCAGTTCCCAAGGAAACAAAGATAGAACAATGGAGTTAAAATTCCTCTGAAGCAAATATTTAGGTTAGTTTTGCAAAGCTTTCCTATCTTTGTTTGCATGGTCCCAAAAGAATCATACAAAGGGAATGCCAAAGGCTTACTATACCTGGGTTTCATGAAGATGACAGCCGAATCACATGACTGCTTTGTTGGGAAATCATAAAGATGCCTGCCCAACCGTGTGTGGCATCTGGTCCTTAAGCTGCTTCTCCACCCCTGCCCTTATGCTCTTGGACTGATGCCAAGACAAAACTCCATACTGTTCTATAAAGGTCTGTGGTTAAGTCCTACAGAGAATACACAGTCAAAGTATTTAGCAGTTATAGAATATTCACTGTGAGCCAAGTTCTGCCTGCATGACCAGAGTTAATCCTCATGACACAGCACTGATAATACCCCCATGTTTCACAGGTGAGTAAACTGAGACCAACGGAGGTGAAGCACCTTGGCCAAACCCTCAGGGAGTGAATATCAGAACCAAGCAAGCCAGCCACTAACACCCCCTCCCACCCTCTTACACTGCCTTTCACTTGGCAACATGACTGGAAAAGCACAATTGGAAAGAAAACGTCTTTATGTTTCATTTTCAAATCTTTCAGATATTCTATATATTCAATCTTAGACTTATGAAAGTTTCTTACACCTTTACATTCTCTGGGTTGTCCCAGTGAGTAATTTCTCATCCCATTTCACCTAAGAATTTGTCATTTGAGGAAAAAATAGTTCCTGAATTTATATTGGTAATCCCTCCCAGTTAAATACATTGTTCAGTTCTGTGCTTTGCCTCAGACACTCAACACAGGAGAATTAAACATCTATTTCAACCAAAAGTAGAATTCATCCACTCTGAGATTACAAAATTCCAGAAATTGAAGTATGTCAAAAATCTCACAACTTCCAATGTGTTTAAGGAAAAATGTAAGTTGTTTCTACTGTTGAGAAATAATCAACTTTAACTAATAAACATGATATTATATAGTGACGCTTGAGCCCCACACAGAACCTGGGGAAAAACACAAATAATTTCACTGTTACTCACTTTATCTTCAAATGGAAACGGTATGGCAATGATATTTACAGTATAACTTTCGCATCCTGATGATAATATTGGCAGTGTTATAGTCAGATAGCAAATGGTGACAGAACTTCTCACTGCCCTAGAGAAAAAAATTTCCAGTGCTTTCTACATTGAAAGCTTCTTTGAAAGACAAGTGCTAATTCACACAAATACATGAAGTTTAACATTCACACCCTCCAGGGCCAGTAACCGCTAAACATAAAACAGAATTCTCCTCTATGGCGTTTTAGATCTGATAAACCTTGTTAGGCTTTCCCACACCATCAGAGCTGACTTGTTTCCAGTAGTATTGTTGCACAAGTTGCCACAAGAACTCAGAAGCTTTGAAACAAAACTTGGCACTCACCCGACACTGTGAACCTGTGATGTGAGGTCACTCTATTGTCAACAGTGTTTACTTCAGCAAGTAGGAATTTGTATTCTGCATTGTTCTGCAGTGTCAACAAAGCATACCATGAGAATTTTTCTTTTATTTATTTATTTTTTTAATGTAATCATCCAAATACACTAAGATATTTAAATGCATCCATTCATTGGTAAGCTCCTTGAGGGCTACAACCATTTTGGCTTTGCCATCCATCTTTGTGTCCTAGCACTTAGCCATAGACATTCATTAAAAATGCACACACACACATATACTCACGCATGTAGATGCAAACATGCACAGATGTTTGTAGCTGAAGTGATCAAGGTATATTTTAAGTAGCACCCTCTAACTATAATAGAAAAGAGGGGAGATAAGATGGAGGAGAGAGAGCTCTTAGAAGGTTGTCATACTATTCCAGGTAAGCACTCCAGGAGCCATGGGCTAGGAAAACAGCCACGGACATGAAGTAGACCCTCCAGCGCCAAAGCCACATGGTAATCTTGCCTTAGCTTGGGCAACATACCTGGAAAATTACAATTAATGACAAAAGAAGTCATCACGTGTCCTTTTCAGATCTTTCAGAAATTCTATATATTCAGTACTAAACCTGGATGAGAGTTTATTAAGCTTACATCCTTTTATAGGTCTCAGTGAGTAATTTGTCATCTCACTTTACCTAAATGTTTTCCCTTTGGAGAGATAAGACAAAGATCAGTGATTTACCACATGAGATGTCTAGTCAATTAAAGTGCCTTAGGGAAATGTTCAGAAGGTGGAAAAAATGGGACAAGGGGTTGATTGGAGGAGGGGAATGAGAGAGAGAGAGATTGATTTAGGATAAGGATACCACCTTTTCTATTTCAAGAAACTGGATAGATGATTTACTGAGACTTGGAATGCTGATGGAGGTTCTTCCCAAACAGCTTATTATGTTTGCCTTGAGTGTTGGTGGTCAACACTACAATTGATGCCATGGTGTTATATTTAATCATAGCCTGGTTATTTTGTTCCAGATATTTCTGAAATGCTCCAAGCAGTCCCAATCAAGCTAAAAAGCATAATGTGTTTACATGGAGAATTGAGGTATGTCCTAACAACAGACTGTCTGTCAGAGCTGTTTACTTGATGTTACTGCCAACTGACATTGTAGATGACCCCAGTAGTCATCCTGTGATGATGAAGTTTGGAGATTTCTTTAAAATCACAAGCCTTCACTCGAACAGGTTTGAATTTGATTTGATAAATACATACCTCTTCTGTGTTAGTGCATTTTTTTTTTTTAAGATTTATTTATTGGTTTTTTTTTTGGGGGGGGGGTTGTTTTGTTTTGTTTTTATTGTTTTTGACAGAGAGAGAGAGAGAGGGAGAGAGAGAGAGAGAGATACAGAGACAGAGAGAGAACTGAACTGGGGGGCACTCCCCAGTTCAGCACGTGGGTCCGCACGGGCCGGGGCCGGGATTTGATCCTGGGTCCCCGGCACTGCAAAGTGAGCGCTTAACCCACTGAGCCATCCCGGCTTCCCCTGTTAGTGCATCTTTAATCTGAGTGTCAGAGAGCTCAGCTTTCACAGGGAGTTGCAGAGTTAGCTAACTAACAGACAGTGTTCAAGATCAAGCAGGGACTTGATCCCCAGTAGAACTTCATGGGGAACCCACTTTGAAATGGCTGCAGGTAGATCTACCCGATCACAAACTCTCCCCAAGAGTTCCTCTGGTTATAAAGATGCCAACACTTACAAATACATGCAGGAGCCCATATTTTGAATTCCACATCTTCACAGAAGAGAAAGTCTTCTTTTTCCTCTTTGAGTCATTCACATTTCTCGGAACACTGCTGCTTACTTCTGCAGCCAAAGCTACCTAAAACTCTTTACCGTGTAGGAGGGAAAAGTGTATGGAGGACAAGTGTACTATCCTTACAAAGCCTGTGTGTATGTTTCGTGTCCAGTACGCCTGCCTCTGTCTCCTTCTCTGTTTTTCTGAGTCTCCCCAATAGCTGGACATCTGTCCTTTCTGCCCAATGCAGTCACCTCAGGAGAGTTCTCTGGCTCAGGACTCATGGTGCTTCCTGAAGCTGATGTCTTTCATGAGTTCTGGAAAGTTCTTTGTTGTTGTTTCTTAAATATCAACCCCTCCCTCTTCTCTTTGGCCTCTTCTTATGGAGATTCTATTACAGATAACTTAGATTTTCCTACTCTGCATGCCATGTTGCTTTATCTTCTACTTGTGTTTCTGTGCTGCAGTCTGGATTAATTCCACAAACGAATTTTTCAGCTCACAGATTCTCTCTTAAGTCCTGCTTAAGAAACGCTTTGATCTGTGGCTTAAGGCTTTTAAAGACTTGTTTTAATTTCCAGAAGTTTTATTTTGTTCTTCAAACATTCCTGATCTTCTTGAGGACTGCCTTCTTTCTCATGTCTCCTGTTGATTTGCTTATTTTGGTCTTTAATCAGTTTAAACATACTCTATGGTCTCTAGCCAACTGTTCTATTGTCTAAAATTCTTGGTCATTTAACTCTGCTGTTGGTTTCATCTGCTGACATTTGTTCATGTGGAGTGATCCCCTGTGGGATGTGGAATTTGGGATGGCGAGCTCATTTTCAGGGAGGCTTGCCTGTGGGAATGCAACGTTGCACAGGCAGAAGGCATACGCGTCCTCCGGAGTTACAGAAGCATTTGCTTCTCTCTGAGATTCAAGGGGTATCACCAACCTGAGACGGATTCTTATGTTAATTTCTTGGCTTTGGGAGTCCCTTGACCAAACAGGTGGTATAATTTAATTCCAAATCCACGTGACAGGTGGCCTATGGTGACAAATCCTCAGGAGACTCGGGATACTATTGTGGCAGTAAACTTCAGCATTCTAACCATTTTAAAGTATGCAGTTTGGTAGTAGTTAGCACAAAGTGTTTTGCAACATTCTGGTTCTAGAATATTTTCATCGTTCCAACAGGAAATGCAAGGGTATTCAGTAATCAGTCGTGCTCCATTCCCCCTCCTCCTAGCCTCTGGCAGGCAGACACTGAAGTGCTTTCTAGGAGACTGAACCCAGCCCAAGACAGACAAGATCCCTCTGGCCACGGGAAGGAATTTTCTTCAGGGTCTCAGATTTATGTTGGGATCTTGTTTCCATTTTCCCTCTTTCACTGGCCCAAGGCCTCATCTCCAAGCTACTAGTATAAACCCTTTGGACAAAAATTCCACTGAATATAAATACTGAGCTCCAGGCTCTGAGCAGATATCTGTGAATAACCCAGACAAAATTCCTTACTATTACAGAACTTATTTTTTAGAAAAAGAGATGCAGAAAATAATCAGCAAATTATAAGGGAAGTTAAAGGTGAGGCCTAAGCAATGCGGGTGGGGGAAGAAGATGGAACAGAGAGATTGAGGGTGGGAAAGAATGCATGAATCAAGGAGCTTTCAGGGCTATTGTAAGAACCTGGGCTTTTAGTCTGAGAAAATGAAAAGACGCTGCAAGGTGTTGTGTGAGGAGTTTTTCATGCCATGACTTACATTTTGAGAGAATTACGGCTGGTGTATGGAGATAGAGCTGCAAAGATGGCCACAGAGAGACATTTTCCAGACACCACTGCAATAATCCCGAGAGAAATGACGGTAGGTGGCACCCAGGCAGCAATAGCAGTAGAGTGTATGAAGTGACTGGGTTTTCAACGGAGCCCACAGGGTCTCCTAGCAGATTGGTTTTGTCATATGGGAGAGTCATCAGGATAATGAAGTTGGAAGAATAATGCACTCCCCCACCCCCCAAAGATGTCTATACCCTAATGTCCAGAACCTGCAAATATGTTGTGTTACATGGCAAAGGGAAATGAAATAAGGTTGCAGATGGAATTAGAGTTGCTAATCAAATGACCTTAAAAAATATGGGGGGATGCCAGGATAGCTCAGTGGTTGAGCACTTGCCTTACAATTGCAAGGTCAGGGTTCGATCCCCAGCCCCAGCACATGCAAACACCATATGCTGAACTGAGGCGCAACTGGTAACCACCAGGATGGCTCGGTGGCCAAGGTTCTCACTTCCTATGTGGGAGGTCGTCAGTTCAGTTCCTGTCCCACACGGCCTCACATCCACCTGTGTAGAATGAAACCATGTCATAACTAATGACATACAACTATGGAGACAGTTCTGGGTCCTCCCCCTTCTCTCTCTCTCTCTCTTTCTCTCTCTCTCTAACTTCTGCCCAACAATAAAATTAATCTTTAAAAACAATATGGAGGGAAAGCTGGGATGGCTCAGCGGGTAAAGCGCTCGCTTTGAAGCCCTGAGGACCAAGGATCGAATCCCAGCCCCGGCCCATGCAGACCCACGTGCTGAACTGGGGTGTGCCCCCAGTTCAGTTCTTGCCGGGACCTATGTGGGAGGCTCCTGGCCCAGTTCCTGCCCTGTGCAGCCCTGTGCCCACCTGTGGAGTGAAACTATATGGAAAACGAGTGTCAACTATGGAGACTGCTCTGGGCCCTCCCCCTTCTCTCTGTCTCTCTCTGTCTCTGTTTCTCTCTGTCAAAAATCAATAAAATAAATCTTAAAAAAAAAACCCACAATATGGAGATGGCCATGAATTATCTGGTGGGCCCCCTGTAATCACCAGGGTCCTTAAAAGAATCAGAGGGAACAGCAGAGAAAGAACCAAAGAGATGGCAGCTTCAGAAAGACTCATCCCAAAGTTACTGACTCTGA
>PVKE010017516.1:0-30652 GCA_004027555.1 Craseonycteris thonglongyai
AAAAAAAAAAATGTATCTCTCTCTCATATGCACACCTGCAAACACATATAATTCTGTTAAGTCATTTGTACACTAACCTAATCCCAAAAAGAATAAATAATGAGCTATTTTAAAAATGCATAGCAGATATAGCAAGATCAAAAACTGTTACTACAAAATAATGACCAAAATAAATGCTCCAGGGGAAAACCAGAGGAAGAATGCAGGCAGGAAATCCTACCTGAGGAACACTGCTATTATTAGACCAAGTCTTAGTACATCACTTCCTAACAGCCTAAGCAAAGAGACAACATGATGGATTATAGGGCTATCATTTCCTATGAAAAGAAAGCACACCAGTTCATCAACAGAAGCCAACTCTCCTATCCCTGAGTTCGATGATGAATTTATCAATATGATCTTTATACAAGGGACAGTGAGCTCCGTAATGTCCCCTATAGCAATTTTACAAGCAATATAGAGACATTCCACATGGCTATTCCTTATAGTGCTGACACTGAAGTCAAGTGCATGTTAAAAGTTCTAGTTCTATAAACGCAGCGTGGGAAGTAAAGTGGGGAATGGAGAGAAAAAGGAGAGACTGGTGGAAAGAAGAGGCAGAGGTAGACATGTTTCTGTGACATGACTTAACACGAATTTATGCTTAAATAATATTGAAAACTAAATAGTTAATACTTTCTTAGAATATTTGCTTGAATATCATTGTCTCCCTGAGACTCTGGTGGAAGTTATATGGCAGATCATTTAGGTATACTTACTAAGTTGTCAGTCATATTACCAGATAGAAAGATAACAAACATGGTGTATTATTATGACAATTGAATAAATTATTATTGGTTTGTCACATCAACTAGCTCATCACAAGCATATGAAGTAGTCTGTAGACAGAACTTATTTTTTGTTGTGCTTTGTCTTGAGTTTCTCCAGAAAGTAGCTTTATACTTTAAATCAGTGCTCAACAGACATATCAAAGTTGCTCCCTATCAGCAGTGTACACTGATATGGGTGTAGTATATATGAACACAAACTCTTTCTTTAATGGCTTCATGGAGATTTTAGAACATTAAAATTATATTTCAAACATCTATAATTAGCTTAGAAGACAGACAAGCACTAGTTTTGCAATATATAAAGATGATTTTCCCTCCACCACTGTAAAAGAAGTGATTAAGACTTGAAACTATCCTTTATAATAATGAATGTAACTGGATATTGCAAGAGCTTCTTATTAAACCTGAATTTTAACCTCAGCTCTGAAAAATACTAGGTAAGTGAGCTTGGGCAAGTAGAACAATTACTTGAAGAACATTGCTAATATTTTCATAGTAATTTTGTGCAGTTAACTTTTTATTTAAACTAAAATCTAGTAAGTCAGTTGATCCAGGAGCTCATGCAATGGATGAAACCTATTGATTTCTCTCTGGCATACTTTGCCACCAATAACTTCTTTATAGACAACCACTTGAAACCATCAGTTCATTTTCTACCATTGGCAGGCAGTGCCTCAAAATGTGAAAAAAAATAAATAAATAACCTCTAAATACTGAGGCTATTCTAGAATAGCACTTTATATGAGTTTATCATGAAATTTTATTGAATTTGAGTATGGATATATATGCCTATATGTAAATATGAATAAACAATGCCTCTCTCTCTCAATATGTCAGACAACTGTGTAAATGAGAAGAACTATAATTCTGCAATTCATTTATTACTTTCCTTTTATCTTCTTTATTATCTACAAGAAGAAGATGATATTGACTTTTGTGTCTGTTTATCTTTTCTCTCGTAGAGGTAGTGCCGTGTAGCAGAAAAAAATATACATAGGTTTCTGAGTTAGGTTAACCTGCACTTTCATTCTGGTTTCTCCTATCTACTAGTTGTTGAACCTTGAAAACACACATATGCACACACAGACCTCTTTAGACCTTGGGTGTTTGAGTGTTTAAGTAGAGCTGATAATAACTATCTCATTGTTTAAAGTTGTTTTCTATTTTAGAAAAAGGAGAAGAACTTTTTATATGAATGTGCCACTCTATAGAGGCTGACACTCAGAGTATAAATGAAAGCTTAAGCAAGTTTTAATGCTTTGTTTTTCCCCCCAACATTGAGTAGATAAGAAGAAGTAAGGAATTCCAGTCAGCTAGAGATGTTAAGGGTTACACATCTTTACCACTCTTGACAGGCATGGGACACACCAATAGCAAAGAAAAACCAGGGTGTTATCTTGACAGCCACTTACCCTTAGACACCCTGTTCTTTTCTCACAAGGCAGCAGAATAACAGAATTTCTATCAAGAGATCTCAGGGAGGACATGAGCAGAAGAATGCCAGGCCAAACTCATGTCTGTGGCCAAACACTGTTCCAGAGAGAGGCCGTAAGTAAGCCCCAGCCTTACAGCGCTAATAGGACTGAGTAGAAATGGGCTCTTTTGTTACAAGGACAGATGAGGAAAGGGGCAGGGGGAAGGAGAGGCAGCCTAACTCCCTCAATGTTAAAGGCAGGACTTGGTTCAGGGGAGCCAGGAAGACAGACCTCTGGCTTTCCAGGCAACCCCAGTCAAACAAATCTTTTAAAATGATAGCTAAAATCCAATCCAAATTTTTAGTGGTACCCAAATCAAACTGTGGTGTCATAGTGAAATGCCTCAGACAATTTTCTATCTAAAGCCTATAGCTTTTAAATTCCTTACAGGCTGGATTTGTGACCAGATAATATCTCCTTACACAGTGCCTTCTCTTTGGGATAGTCTAGACCTCAGGCAAAGGAAATTTTCCCAGAGTCCCTTGATCAAGATGAGGGACAAATGAAACACCATATGAAAAGTGTTTGGCCCATAGGAGACATTCAATACAGGCTATTAGAGTTCATTACTGTACTTAGATTTATTTCTGAATAAACACATACATATACATATACATGTGTGTGTGTTTGTGTGTGTATAATTCTGGAAAGTATCCAGTCATGTAACCATCCTCATTATATTGACAACGGCTGGATTTTTTCCAGACAGCACACACACACACACACACACCACAGGCTGTCTGCATTTATAGCTGGATTTTTTCCAGACAGCCCTCATATTTGTTGAACGTCTCCCATGTGCCAAGCATTGGACTTGGTTCTGGGGCTAAGCAGTAACAGAGAAAGGTAAATCCAAACCCTCATAAAATGTAAAGTCTGGCTTTGAACTATGCTTAAACTATTTCTTTCAGTCGTGGTCTTAGTACTGTGATCTATAAGAATGAGCACTTCACCAGGAGTTAAAAGAAAAAGAGAGCTTTAGTCCTATCATTAATTAGCTATGACTTTGGAAAAGCCATATAGTATTGGATGTCAGTTTCTGTAGGGGAAAAAAAAGAATTTTGAACAGATAAGCCTTAAAGCCTCTTATTTTCAGAGCATAGGTAACTACAGTTATCAAGAATGTGTCCTTGGACTTGTTCGTGCCATACTTCAACCAACTGAGCTCACCAGCCCTCTCGGGGGTGCTATCTTTCTTGCCTGATCTTATTACCACCTTCTGTGTATGCCTTGCTGGCTAATAATGGCAGTGGGGTTCTTTTGGCCCAGCTTTAACTGTGTTCCTGTGGCAAAGCGGTTTGTAGATCAAAGTGACTAGCAAGGCTTAAAGTGCAGCCATTGACAAACTGGTCTCAGGACACCCTCTCCAGCAGTGGACAGCTGCTCGGAAGCTGTCTACACCATGATTTAACACTGAGAACTTGTTTTGAAACAGCTCTTTTTGACTCCAGATGTCTAACAATGGCTATTTTCACAGGTCTTACACAGTCCCTGCAATGCTCACGCATGTCATTTTGCTCCAGAATGTGCTATATCAATAGCATGTCTCGACACCATCTCCTATCTCAGGTTTCCTGATTAAAGGAAGGCACTGGGGTGAAAAGTGGAGACTCCACTGGACTGATTGGTCAGTTTCAGTCTTATCTACATTCCCCCACGTTTCAGGGTAGTTTTGTGCACTTTGGTGATGCTGAGAACAGATTGATGCCAATAAGCCATTTGAGATAAGGACTAATTGAAAACAGAAGGTTGAAGAATGATGATGTTGGGAATGAGCAATGGGGACAGACAAGTAACTATTCGTGCAGAATTTCTTTACACAAAAGGCAGATGGAAAAAAGAACAAAATTCCAAAGTCTGTGGCAGAAGTAAGCAGCTGCACATTTCTTTTTTGTGGAAAAGCAAACAGAGTGATTCACTGGGTTGGTAATGGACTCTTGGAATCCCTGGGGATTCTCAATGTGCTGGCCTTCCAAAGCATGTAAAATCACTCCGTGGTCTCAATCTATTTCACCTCCACCACTGATGCTAATTGTGAGGCATAGGAGATGAGATTTAAGGGTAAGACTGAGGAGAAATAGCCTCCTGTTCACACATGAATCATGGCTGAGATGCACTGTGAAAAAGGTAAGGAGACCAACATATGCATATGCCCTGCATTTGTGATGAGCCATAGATCAGATTTAACTGAACATTTCCATTCATAAATACAAACTTCCCACAAATAAAAATTCTGAGAGAACAGAATCTTGTAAAATATTCTTTACAAGTATCAGAGTCATTGGGTTGCAGCTAAATAAAGCTCTGTGATCTCAAAACTGAATTGAAAGACATAGGCAATAACTATAATCAGGGTGAGAAAATGAGCCTTATAAAATTTTCTCCCAAAGAAAAATCCATTAGTAGCAACCTTACTCAGCAGGACTAATTTAAAAGCTGTTTAACACTGTACTATTTACCAAAAAAGAAAGGGGGAAAAAAAAGGCCTAAAAGTACTTTTTTAGTTTTTGTCTCAGGCTCAAACTAATATCTATCTTTCTATCTATCTATCTATCTATCTATCTATCTATCTATCTATCTATTTATCTATCTATTTATCTACCTACCTACCTACCTACCTACCTATCATTTATCTGTCATATTATCTATCTCGGTATATGTATAACTACATAAACACATATGTATCTACATAGATCTTCAAGAATGACTTAAGGACAAATACCTTGAGAGAACACTTTTCAAGGACATCTATTCCCAAAATGACAGATCAAAGGGACACTGGGCCTCTAGTTAGCTGGGAACATGAAACCAGATCACAGGCTTCACAGTGATGAAAGGTTTTAATATGTGGAAAAGTATAAAGAAAAGAAAGAAGGAAAGGAAAATAGGGTCTCACACAAGGTTAAGAGTCATAACTTGGTAATGAGGGATGAAAAGAAAGGTACAATTATTAAAGAAAATAAGAAAGGGCAATAATAGATTTCAGAATACCTTTTGGGATGGGACAAAGTATGAACTTTTACAATTCTTAATTGGTTTGGGGTTTTTACAATTTGAAGTTGAAGTATGTCCACCTGCAATCACTTCTCTACCCCAACTTCCTCTTCCCTTAACCGCCCCCCCCATCCCCGCAAGTATCATAACTCCTTCCTGCTTCAGTCCAGAAACCCAGAGTTCTTCTTATGCTCTGGTTCTTCTCAATTCTTCCCTGTAACTACATGACACTTGCCTTCCCAGCCTCAAATGCAGTCTCAGAGATGTCCACTATGCTCTCACCACCCTTAACATAGAACCTCTATATTATTCTCCAGTAAAACTCATGTTTTGTTTTTGTTTTTATTTTTTGCACATTACATAATGCTATTTACAATTATATATTTATTTCTATGTAGACTTATCTTTCCCACATCACTGTAAGTTTGGGCAGGGACTTGTTTGTTTTGCCTACCACTCTGATATCTACTCTCTAACAGAAAGCCTAGCACAGAGTAAGTGCTCAATAAAACATTTTGCTGAAAAAAAGATATCACTCCCTAAGCCTCTCATAGGCCTTGGTGAGTTATAAAATGGCCAGGAGCAATAAAACTAGGCCAAAAGACTGATACTTACAAATATTCAAATTTTAAAAAGCAAGTAAACAGCACTTTTCTACCTATGGCTAAAAATGATACTGCTGTTAATAATAAATAATTATGTATATAATATATAATAACAACAGTTATATCTAGGACTTACACAGCAATTAATCATGTGTCAGGCATTGTTCTGAGATTATTTACATTAAACCACTTAATCCTCATGACACCCAAAAGGTATAGGTACTGTTACAATATCCCATTTAAAAATGAAGATACTGAGGCACAAAAAGTGAAATAACTTGCTCAAAGTCACATAGCTAGTAAATTATGGAACCTGTATTAGAAAGTGCTCCCCAGAGCAACAGACCAATAGGATGTACATATACAGTGAGAGATTTATTTTAAGGAGAGAAGATATGTCTGAAATCTGCAGAACAGGTTGGAGACCCCAGGAGGAGTTATGTTTTCATTCATGCTTGAAGGTATTCAACTAGCAGAATTTCCTCTTCCTCGGGGAAAGCCAATCTTTTCTCTTAAGGCCTTTAATTAATTGGATAAAGCCCACTCACCTTATGGAGGGTAACCAGCTTTCCTCAGTCTATTGTTGTAAGTGTTCTTCACATCTAAAAAGTACCTTCACATCAACATCTAGGCAGCCATTTGATCAAAACTGGCTACCATGATGTAGCCAAGTTAATACATAACATTAGCCATCACAGAGCCAGAATACAAATTCAGTCTACTCCCAACATCCAAATACTTAGTGAATATACTACCCAGGCCATTAGACGATGGGGATTCCCCTAAAGTTTATTTTCTGCACTTATTACAATAGGGAAAAGTATAGGTGTTTGTGTGTATGTGTGTGTATGTATATGTGTATGTGTATGTGAAACAAGTATAAAAAACAAGACCATTTTTCTTTGGTAATGTCTAAGGTAAAAATACTATCTCATTTTATTGGGATAGCTGTTAAGTATCAAGACAGCAAAAGATAAGCTGCAGGGCTTATAATTTAAGGGTAACATTGTCTATTATCAATTTTCAAGGGAGCTTTAAATGGCTAGAAAAGAGCTCAGTGCTTCAAAGCAAAGATTTCACATGTGTATTCCAAGACAGCAGAATAATTACAATAACAGTTGTGTTTTCAAAACAGAAGAGTGAGCAGAAATGACAGTCTAAGAGTTTCACTTCTGTTTCTGCCATAAATTGGAAAGTGGTTGGTGGAACCAACCAGAACACTCAGGAAGCCCAAGGGTTCTTCACCACTCTTCCACCAACGACCCTTCAAATCGAATGGTGTAAGTTTTGTGCTCAGTCTTTCAAGCAAAGTACTGCCTCTAGAGCATCTGGGTTAAATAAAAACATGTCACACTGTGGTTAATATATTAGGTCATGAACATATGCTCACACAGCAAAATATAGTTGATTATTTATAAGCCACCATAGTAGAGAGCCAAGCCCTGCCATAATGGAGCACAGATCCATTCTGCTTTACTTTTCACATCCATAAAACAGGGATAGAATTTCAAATTATGGATGTTGACACATTATAGAACATTGGGAAAAGCAATTTCAGAAGCACAGTTCTTAGAGAAAGCTTTTTCTTTAAAGTAGAGCCTGGCTTTGCAGGAAATGCCACTAGAGAATTAGAGCAAAGTAAATATTTGCAAAGATCCTTTTCTTTTCTTTTCTTTTCTTTCTTTTCAAGAAGTTGACAATATTAGAAGTTATTTGCTGAGAACTTTTATCCATCATTAAAACAGAGGCCCTGATGCTTGGCAGGGGATAGAGTTCTACTCTACCTCCTGCCATATTCACTTTTTGGTAAAGTGTGTCCCAAAACTCATGCAAGAAGTAATTTTGATAGAAAACACGTTTATAATTTAATATTGTAAATTTTCATCGCTCAACAATGAAAACACATTGTTCTTTCATGTAGCTCTCCATTTTTAATAACCCTGAACTGTCGGCTGTCATGCTGTCTTTTTATTTTCATTGACAACACTTTACTGCACAAATGATGCAAAATTCAAATCTTGCGTAAATTTTGGGACACCCTTTATAAACCTTAGAAGAGGTGATAAATCAGCAGGTCTCAGAAAAATAAGACTGTAAATCAATTCCTTTGGGGAAGTACACCCAAATGGAATGACAGCTGTATCATCCACCAGAAATAGATACCAGCTTATCTAAAACACTGAAGTTAAAGAGTCCAAATAAAGGAATCAAAATTTTATGTATAACTAGAAGCAAGGTAATTAATGATTTGGAACACCAAAAACCAATGTTTACATTTCAAACAGAGAGAGCTTGCTTTTCCTGGCACAAACATGAAAAAGACAAAAAGGATATACACAGTTATACAAGAAGAAACATGTTTCAGTTTTGAACATTTCACTAGACATGACAAAGACAGTCTATGGAAAAACCACGAGGACAAGAAAATTAAGTGAACACGACAGGGACATGCACATAGAGATAATGTTAAAGAGGATAGGGCCAGACCCTTTGAAAAAGGTAGGGGAGGGACAGAGAATCACAGCTTATAATTTCATTTTTGCCTGTTCCCTCAAACTCCTAAGAGAAAGGAGAAAAAAACTGAATAATCCTTTGCTGGATACCACCCACCCCCCAAACAATCTCATGATCAGGCAATTCTTTGGGGTTAAACACCAGAAGCAATGCAGATAAGGTCAGAAAGGATATTATGAAAAGGGTGTGATGAACATGTTAACTCAGGAGAGAATATTAGCAAGAAAGAGGTGAATTGAAAGGCTTGTCAGTGCAAAGTTAGAAAAAAAAATACAGACTATTTGTCAAGGGACTGTGTAAACAAGCAGAATCAGAAGTAAAATACTTTTTCAAATTCTAAGTGAGGTACTGGAATACAGTCACTGGCCATCTGAACAGAAAACCAGTAAGAAAGAGATGTCTTGGGACAAAATATTAGCAATAAGCTGTTTTATGAAGCACCCCTGTGCATCTGAGACATCTTGACCTAATTTGGTGTGCAGGTGGCTGCATCTGAGAAGCAAGAGAAAGGTAGAAAAATACAACAGGACAGAGTCACAGGAAGTGGGGACGCTTGAGGGGTCATTAACATGCATAGCAGTTTGCAACTGAGCCAGGTGAGTTAATAGGATCCCCCAGGTAAAATGGCAGATGAAGAAGCCCAAATGGGAAAGTAGACAGGCGGGGCAGATACTGAAAGAAACAGCAAAGTAATACAAAGAATTGGACTGTACAGTGGATTAGAAAGAGAAAGTATTAAATTTAGTAGGAAGGGAAAGAGAAAGCATATAAAATAAGGAAAAGTGACCAAAAAGGCAATCACATTTGCAAATTGAGGAAAAGTGACCAAAATGCAAACTATCACATTTAACTGATTTCGTAAAAATTATAGAAACTGCAGAGAATTCAATTATCCTGGTCGATCAAGTAGCACAAATATTAACAAGAGCGAGCTTGAAGGTTTCCTCCATCCCCAGGCCTCCAACACTTGCACAAAGCAAACGCTTCCTCTTCGCAGACTTTTTCTTCCGCTGAGCTGGCGGTACCATGCTCTTCAAGGTCACAGAGGAGCAAGAACATAATCGAAGCTTCTCGTGGTTCTCAAAGCCAGTCAGACATCTTTCTATTCTCCAAGGATCAGCACTTCTGTGATCATTAGAGAGTTCCAGCAACAATTTGATATGATGGAGTGTTTAAATATTTGAAGCCATGGGGAAACTAGAGCTACTTGGAAAGAACGCTCCGAAGTACAGACGCCTTTGAAGTTGGTTTCCTTGACTTTCATTTCTCATTTCCCCTTTCCTCCTCTCATCCTTACTCTCGTCTTGATAGCTCTTTGGAGTATCGCTTAGCTTGTGCCCAACTTCCACCATAGTAGCATCTTTAAACAACACATTGCCAGTTGCCATAGCGCGTATTTAACCACTGCTGAGTCAAAGGACACACATCTGGGTTTTTAATCTTCATTGAGAGAACTGCTTTTCAGAATTTTAAGACACCTTTCCTCTGGTTTTGTGACTTTTCAACATACTATAAATTCTTTACCTTTCTTGGTTCTAAAAACAAACGTTTGAAAAATTGTCCTCCATAAGTCGGATGTAGGTTTGGGGTGGAAGCATTTTGCCCTCTCCCCTATCCACTCCCATATTTTAAAAGTCCATTATTCTTCATATTTGTGGAAAAGCACAGAGCCACATTTCAATTTTCCCTGAAGGTAATCTTGCATGGCTAAAAATTTGCAATAGCTTCTGGAGGTGACAACATGCTAGAGTTTAGCATGTGTGTGTGTTTGTGTGAGCGCGCGTGTGTGTGCGCTTCCAAAAGGAAGGTGTTCTTTTCACCTCTTTGAGGCTGTGACAGAGAAGAAAGCTTTTCCCGTTTATGTTCGCTTTGTCAGCCCAGTAAGCAACCATCTGTTTCAGCTGCAGAGTGCGATCTGTCAGTTTTGTTTTTAGTTCAAATGCAGTGACAGGAGTTTGCTCATTGTTGCTTCTTCAAGAACCACAGAGTAATTAACCATTCCAGTACTGGCTACAAAAGAGATGGCCATTCTCAACATTGGGCCAGATTTTTGCTTTATCCAGTGCTGGAAGTACTACAAAAACTTGAATAGCTATTCATCGTGTTTCATTGTTCCCTAAAGAGGCAACACACTCTTTGTTATAAAGCAACCTGAATTTTCCAACATACCATTTCATTTCAATGTCTGTGTGCCAAAGATGAAACAAAGTCTAGGGGCTGTAGACAAACAATCAAAACATGACAGTGACAAACACCCTGAGAGACCTCATTCTTCAACAAGTGAACAGTGACATGTTCACAGCCGATGCAAAGTATGAGCTGGGGCTGGGGAAAAAATAGGAAAGAAGAGGGGAGCAGGAGTTTGATTTTTAATATGTTTGGGAATGTAATGCTTTCCCAAGTGAGGCTAACTTTATAGGGTTATAGTCCTAATAAATCAAAGACCTGTGAAAAGAGATAGGGACCAACAGGTTTTATATTTCATTCCATTTTTCTCATGGCTCCTTTCCATTTTTCTTTCCCTCTTTCTCTTCAGTCTTGAACATGATATGATGTCTGTCTCTTTTCCTATCCATAAAGTGGGATTAACAAATTTTGAACTACAAGATATTGGAAAACATCTCTCAAATGGATATATAAAGTAGATTTTAAGAGCTTTTGGAAATAGTCACCCTAAATACTATCTCTATTTTCAACTGACTCCTTTATCTTTTCCAGAAAATTAAATTTTTATGAGGCATTTAGGTTGGCTACTAGACGAGATAAGAAAATACTTTCAATGGTATGAACTAAATATTTCACATTTGTGGTTATTCCAGCCATGTAGACAATAATAGGTTTGAAAACAGATTCTCATTTTTTGAATACACCCTGTAAATTTTGTCCCATCATTTTCCCTGACAGCTTACTAGATTTCTTGTTTTGTTTTGTTTTCCTAATTAACACTTATTTTGCTTTAAAAAATCATTTATAAAGATGTTTTATTTTGCAATTAAAACTACCTAATATTTAATGACAGCAATTAATCCATAGGTGGTTGTCAATATTCCTTTCATATATTTAGGCAGATATTGAGTCTTCCCTTTATTTTTCCTCAAAAATAAATATTTATCAATTTTGCTTTTTTTCTGTAGATCTTTAATTATCCACTTTTTGGTGTGCTATTTTGTTTCTTTTTAAAGATTGTATACATAGGTAGTATTGAGTCCTCACCAAAACCATGTGGAACAAGATATATTTACTTCCTATATTTTGGGGGAAAAAACTCCTTACATTAGTAAAATTATTGCTTTTCAAGTTTAAGTATCATTTCCTTTTCTTTTCTTTTTTTTAAGATTTATTTTTATTGTTTTTTGACAGAGAAACAGAGACAGAGAGAGAGAAGAGGGAGAGCCCAGAGCAGTCTCCATAGTTGACAGCGTTAGTTTTCCATATAGTTTCACTCCACAGGTGGGAGCGGGGTTGTGCAGACAGAAACTGAGCCGGGAGCCTCTCACATAGGCCCTGGCAAGAACTGAACTGGGGGCACACCCCAGCTCAGCATATGGGTCTACATGGGCCAGACCCGGTAGTCAATCTTTGGTCTCCAGGGCTGCAAAGAGAGCACTTAACCCACTGAGCCATCCCAGCTTCCAAAGTATCATTTTCTTACTCACATATTTCACCCATGATTGTCTGCATGACTTTAACACTTTTGAAGTATTTTTTATATTTATTTCTAATTAGGATCATACAAATGTCTCTGTTGTCCTGATTAAATTAATTTTTAAAGCATCCTGCTGCACCATACTAAATAAATAAATAAATAAATATCCTGAAACTAACCTTGTGGGCCTTCTGGTTTAGTGGTCATAGCATTTATGGACATATCGAGTCATTAGGTATTTTATCATGCTGTCTGCATTCAAAATGATACAGATCATTCTTATCAAGGCAGTCTTCCAGAGAACATCTGAAAGCTGAGCCAAAGGGCAAGCAAGCTCTGGGCAAAATTACAGAGTAAGTGATATTTTAAGTTGTATAACTCTGGCCATCTCACTAGAATTTAGTATCTGTGAATGCAGGATTGATGTTTTGTTCAACTTTGCAGTTCTTTCCTTTCCCTGTTACCTTCAGCCTGTTCTTCTGGTTTACTAAAAGACCTCAAACAGTGGAGATACCCAGGAAGTGTCAAAGTCATATTCCTCTACCTCAGGTCTTCTCTTTCTCTTTTGTACTTTTCATTCTAGAATATTCAAATGGGATCTTGCTAAAGACCTGCTCTTCAAGGGCTTTGGCACGCTCTTGCCTAGGGGTCTTCAAATTTGTTGATAGGGTGATTACTTACCCATATCAACAATCAATAAAATCTTCTAAACTAACATAGTCTATATACTTACAATTCTGCCACCAACTTCAATTTATTCAATATGTTGTTTTTTTCCCCCACCATCAAACAATTAACCCAGTTCTGATATTATCTGCCTAGAAATAGTGTCAGAATCCATAGGTTTACAGCTCAGTCCCCAAATTCAGATGCCAAGAAAAAATCGTGGTTGTCACCTGGCCATCTGAAAAACCAAATACAGATCGAAGGTTCCCAAGAGGTTCCCACAACCTCCTCCTCATATTTGATTAATTTGCTAGAGTAGTTCATAGATCTCAGAGAAACATTGCCTTACTAGATTACTGGTTTACCGGTACTATAAAAAAAAAACAACTATAACTTAGGAATGTCCAGTTGTAAGAGGTGCAGAGAACAAGGTATGGGGAAAGGGCACACTCCATGCCCTCTCCAATGGTATCAGTCTCTCCAATCTGGATTTGCCAACTGGGAAGCTCTTTGAACCCTGTGCTGTGGAGGCTTCATTACCTAGGCATGCTTGATGAAATCATTGGCCATTGCTGTTTGAACTCAATCACTAGCTCCTGTTTCCTGTCCTGAGGTCAAGTGGGTGGGACTGAAAGTTCTATCTCCCTAATCACAGAGTTGGTTCCTCTGGTGACCAGCTTTCGTGCTATGGTGACCTAGGGACATTCCAAAAGCCATGTCATTAATATAACAAATAATACCTTTATCCTCTTCTTACTTAACAAATGCAAAGGATTCTAGAAGCTCCTGCAGGAACTGGAAGAAGACAGAATACATATTTATTACTACAAATTATAGTATCACAACACTAATATACATATACACAAACATATACATATATGTGTGTACATATATATGTATATATGTGTACATGTATGTATATATATGAGGGCTGTCTGGAAAATAATCCAGCCATTGTCAATATAATGAGAACAGTTACATGGCTTTCTCTATATTTTCCAGACAACCCTCATATGTACACATATATACATACATATTTTAATAGAACGGAATGAGAAAGACATACATATCCTTGAAGTATTTTTTATTTTTATATTGATGTGCAAAAGATGTTTGCTTTCAGAAAATATATTATCATTGAAGATGCTTTTTGTAGGAAAAGCAATATTGAAAATGCTTCCTTCTTTTTAAAAACCTCCGTTTAACACTTACAGGTATACTAATTCAAACATATTGTAATAACTTGATTTATTTTGATTCCTGATTTTCATGGCTGTCACAATTGAAAAAGACACCTCTCAAAGATAAGGACCTCCATATGGAAGAAGTTCATTATTATCATCAGCACGTATAAAATCGTAATACTTATTTTTCAACCCCACCCAATAGTTCTAAAAATAATTTTGTTGAAATGTAACTATAAATTTGCATCCTTCCTAATGTCATTTAGTTCATCTAGGAAATAAATGGAAGATACAATTTTATACATGTGACAAATAGGCACAGTTGAAGTTCCTCAGCTGTAATATATCTAAATAGGTTTGGAATTTCTTTATCCAAAGTTTCTAAGTGTTCAAATGTGAGACTTTAAATAGATGGCATATTTGCATTGTTTTTAGCAACAAAATCATTCCAAATTTTCCTAGCATGCATTTTTAAAAAGGTTTCTCCATAGCAAGAATATCTTTCAAAAGCCATTGCTTTCTCACTCCTTGTAAAAATGGCACATTTACAAATATATATGCTAGGTCACTTGCCACTGACAGCAATTTTCTTATAATTTTTTTATGATAAAGAGAATCTATGAGGGACACAAATGTCAATTGTGCCATTTTCTTATTTCCTGTGCCTGCCTTATTCATAGATTCTCAGCCAGGATTTTCTTTACAGGAATCTTATTAAAGCCCTTGTCTACTTTGTCCATTACCTAAACTGGATAATATATTATAGTAAGTTAATCAAATTTATGTGGCTTCACATTAATGAAATCAAGTATACCATGTTATTAAAAGCAAATGAAGATGGGAGAAGCAAAGAAAATATTTACAAATCACATATCCAACAAAAGACTTGAATCCAGAATATACAAAGAATTTTCAAAACCCAACAATAAGAAATGACTCGATAAAAGGGCCAAAGAGTAGAACAGGCTTTCCATACATACATATGGCAAATAAACACATGAAAAGATATTTAATGTCATTAGCCATTAGGAAATTAAAATCACAATGATGAGGTACCACTATACACCAATTAGAATGACTAAAATAAAAAACACTGACAATAACAAATGCTGGGAAAAATGTGAAGTAACTAAAATTCACATGTGTTGCTGGTGAGAATGCAAAATGGTAGTCATTCTGAGAAACATTTTATACTTTCTTATAAAGTTAAACAAATACCATATGACCCAGCAATCCCACTCTTGAATATCTACCCTAGAAAAGTGAAAACTATGTTCACTTAAAAATCTATGTGTGTTATGATTTATAGAACTACAACCCCCCCAAAAAAACATCAAATTTATAGTATGATAATTTTTAAAAGTAAAATTAAAATCATATATAATGTTAAAAAGTGTTTTTTCATAATTGCCCAAACTGGAAACAACTCAAGGGACTTCAGTGGGCGAATGGATAAACTATGGCAAAGTCACACAATAAAATATGACTCAACAATAAACAGAAACAAACTATTGATACAACAAAATGAACATATTTCAACTCAGTTATGATGAGTGAAAGAAGCCAGACTCTAAAGATCACATATTGTATGATCTATTTTTACAATGTTCTTGAAAAGATGAATCTATAGAAATGGAGAATGACTCAGTGGTTGCCAGGATTTATGGGTCAAGGAAGGGTGACTATAAAGATAAAGCCCAAGGGAGTATTTCTTAATGATAAAAGTATTTTGCATCCCAATTATGGTGGCAATTGCATGAGTTAATACATGTGTTATGATTTATAGAACTACAAACCAAAATACAAAAGTCATACCCTATGATAATGTTAAAAAGTAGAATTACAAGTAAAAAGCAAATGAGGCCACACTCAACTCATCAGCATTATAACAATTTGACAAAGGTACTAATTGAGGGCATAATGCACATGCATAAAGCTTAATTTTTGCTTTTCTGTGAAAAGTTAGTAGAAATGGAATCATTAATATATTTTCCTGCATCCCAATAGATGGATCAAGCACACACCTGACTTTGCAGACCTCTGCCTTAGATCCTAATGACTCAAAGCATTGTCAATAGATTAGCAGGCTTTTGCCACCCTGGGAAACTTGATAGAACTCTGGGTATGAATTCTAGCAATCGATGTTTTAACAGGTCTGCCACATGAATCTGATGTATGCAAAACTTTCAGAAACACTGCCCTAGAGTGTTGATTTAAATCCAGTTTCCTGGGCCCCATAACCAGATTAGAATTCTACTAAATTCCTAATTCAGTAAATCTTGTGTGGGGACCAAAAATTGTAATTATAACAAGCTCCCAGTTGATGTTCATGTTTCTGGCTGGGGCACCACCCTTTAGGAACCACTGCTGTAGTTCACTCTATCTACCACAGTAGCCACTAGCCACATGTGGCTATATAAATTTTAATTAATTAAAATGACATGAAAACTATAATTTTAGTTTCTCATTTTCACTAGCCACATTTCAATTGCTCCAGAGTCACTTTATTGACCATATGACCCTTTAACAAATAGTTTCCTGACTGGTCTAGGGAAGCACCGCCTAATACAACTAAGTGCTGTTGGAACTGCTCTATTCTGTGCTGATACAGTAGTCATTAGCCACATATGACTATTCAAATTCAAATTAATTACAATGAAAGAAAATTAGCAATATAATTTCACAATCATACAGTTCACATTCAAGTACTTCTTAGCTACATGTGGCTAGTGTCTGCTGTATTAAGATAACAGAGATATACAATAGAGTATTTCTATCATCACAAAGAGTTCTGTTTATTGGAAAGTGCTTCTCTGGATCATGAGTCAGGGAACCTTTATAAAATTCCCTTATTAGTAAATACTAAATAATTGAGGCTTCCAGTCACAACTACTCAACTGTGTCTTTGTACCTGGAAACCAGCCATACCCATTAAATAAACAAATGAGAGAGACTGATGAAACAAACTATTTGCCAGAACACGTAGCCAGTCTACAAGCCATAGCTTGCTGACTTCTACTCCGGACCATTCCCATCACCAAGCTTTCAGTCTCTGGGACTCAGCTTTCATACCACTAAATGAACAGTTCAGGTATTAATAAAAAAGCATGAAATACAAGAGTCTATAAATAGCCATCTTGGCTACTTTAAGACCCTGGTTATATCAAGGCAATATTCACTTGTTTGTAAAAAGATTGAGTAATATTACTGGGGATGGTTTAATGTCAAGAGAGGAAAGACTGGCTCTGTGGCAAGCCTAAAGTAAAGATATTTTGAAGTAGATTGAAACAGTTTGGGAACATGTTGCTTTGCTGGCTTAAAATAGATTAGTAACTACTAAGAAACACTCGTTTTATTGTTTCATTTAGTGTTTCACAGAGTATATCTCCGTATAAATTTTTTTCATTATTTTTACTATTTGGCTCATTCAATAATATATGAACTCATATCTTTGCAAATATCTTAAGTATAATGCTACTTTATTACTATCTAATTTATATATTACTACAGATTTGTTGTTTTATAACTATTAATCATTTTTCTCAGTTGTTGAGTAACTAATTGATTCCATTGAGAACTAATGCAGCAAATTTTAGTTCAATTGGTATCTTTCTTACCTCCAGTTACTCCCTGTGTTGAATGATTGTGTGTGTGTGTGTGTGCAATAATAGTCAGTTCTTTTTAGGCAATAAAACTAACGAATGAAAATTATCATTTTCTCATTCTTTACATTAAAAAAAGTTTAAATTCAAGAAGTTATCTACTGTTTAAGCAAAATAAGTTACTAATTTTACCTTTCAGAGTATAAAAACTTTTTTTTCTATATATTAGGTCTTTAAGTATATATAATCTAATAGGCACTGGAAAACTGTGAGATAAATGTTTAGTATTTATCTTTGCTAACTGTTCAAATGAGTGTTGAGGTTTAAAAATGCATAGAATCTTAAAGGAGAAATGCATCAGTTATTTTTCCTCACTTTATCTTTTAACAGGGCAGATGGTTGTTCCCCAGAGCCATTAGGTTATCCCAGAGAGTAGGTGAAACAGAAAGTAGTAGTCTGGCAAGTGAACTTTCTGTATGAAGGTGGGAAGGGGAGTTGTTGATATAAGTACTTAAAAGAAGGGTCAGGGGAAGCTGGGATGGGTCAGTGGGTTAAGCGCTCACTTTGCAGCCCTGGGGTTCGGGGATTGAGTCCTAGTCGCAGCCCTGGCCCATGAAGACCTATATGCTGATCTGGGGTGCGGCTTTTTGTCGGGGTTAACTTCCCATGTGGGAAGCCCCCAGTTTGGCTCCCAGCTCACAGGGGCGTGCCTCCCATGCAGGAGGCCCATGGGCCTGGTTCCCACCCTGTGCAGCTCCCACCCACCTGTATGGAATGAAACCATGTCAAAAACTGATGACATACAACTATGGAGACTGCTCTGGGCCCTTCCCCTTCTCTCTGTCTCTGTCTCTCTCTCTTTCTGTGAAAAACAATAAAAAAAATAAATCTTTTTATAAACAGAAAGTTCAACTCATTCAATAAAATTATTTTCAATCATTTTATTTCTATTTCCATCTGCTTTAATTATCATTTCTATTTTGGCCTTCCTTTGGAAAGCTTCAAAAATAAAAAGAGAAAAAGCAAATATAAAAATTCACTGACACAAACCATCCAAGACCAATGACTGTCGTCTAATGGATATCATTTGTAGGAAAGTATGTTTGGGGCACCCTGTTCCAAATGAAAAATATTTTCTAGTAGAAAAATAGAAATTTAGTTCTGCTGCATTTCCAAAAGGTCACTAAGGCCTGTACTGGTTGATTTTGTTCTCTCTCTCTCTCTCTCTCTCTCTCTCTCTCTCTCTCTCTCTCTCTCTTTCTCATTTTCTTTTGTTTTTACCTGTTTATTCTCTTTTTAAAGTTGTGCTCAAATCTGTGGACCTTGCTATAGTCTAAATCACAAAACAACTGGGTCCTGTCAAATAATGAGCATCAAGTAGAAAGTGCCAGACTTCAAACTAACAAATAAAAAGTGAATGGTAAAGCATTGGAGAATCATGTATAATTATACTACAGTCAGGTTATTAATTAACACTATGTTTTTTTGTACCAATTAAGAAGAAATGCCATAGTGAATGTGGATTTTGAGACAAATGGCTGGGTATACTAAAGAACAAATCAAAGATTTTTGGTATTCATGGGAATGGTCATTCCTATCAATCTACCAAGCACATAATAGATACTTGCTAAGTGTTTATGAAATAAATGTTAACTGAAGTCAGAATTGAGGTCATGAAAGTGTAGAGATGCTTATGCATGTTTTTTTCCCCCATTTATAGGTATACAGAAGAAGATAAATGATCACACTTAAATTGACTAGAGTTGATTAATCCACTGGACAAGAGAAATAAGGTGAATGTATCTAGACAAGAGGAACAGATATTTGGGAAAGTAGTTCATCAGAGTTTACAGATCAGTGATATTGTCATTCTGGAGAAGAATTTCTTTAAAATCTTGTTGTTTTCCAAATATTTCCATCTGTCTATCCCAAAGAATACTGTCAGCCTTCTGAAAGGCATTTAATGACTCAAGCCTCCTATAATCACATCTTAATTTATCTTGATATTTCCCTGTAAATCAATAGGAAGAGCAGGCTTGTTTGGAAGAAAATAGTAGTCAAGTCTACAAATGCTTTTCTCACTGAACAATGATTTTGGAGAGTAACATAGTTTGAGCAAGTATATAAATGGTACCAATATGAAAAAAATAAAATAAACCTAAAGGAAATACTTCAAAGATTTATAGTTATAAATTAAACATATTACCTTAGATATATAGAGCAATATTTAAATGGAAATATAAGACAAAAAGGACAGTTTACTTACTTATTAATGCACCTATTGTGAGACTATTACTCTACGACTATCTTGTGCAAACATTTGAAAAATGATAGATTAATTTCTAGAAAGTGATAATTTATAATCTTTTAAATTAAAATCTCAGTTAGTAGAATAAACAAGCCTAGTCTTGTCTTATGAATTCTTCTGGAAATACATAAAAGTTAACAGGATCTTCAGTGACTTTATCATTTGAAAAGCCCATGTATATATGGTCATTTCAAAAAAGTCCATAATAGCATGCATTGGACTTGATAAAATTTAAGTAAAGATAGCTTTTATCTTAAGGCAGAAACAAGTCAAATTTTGTCAAACTGTAAACAAACTTTGAAGGCATGGTAATTTTGGCTATAAAAATGAAGTATGATGGGATCAACTTTAAAGAAATTAGGGGATGCAGGGTTAACTCAGCAGAATGAATGCTTGCTTTGCAAACATGAGATCCAAGGATCAAATCCTGGCTATGGCCTGTGCAAACCTATATGCTAAACTGTGTCACAACTGGTAACCGCCAGGATGGTGGTGAAGGTTCTTGCCTCCCACATAGTAGGTCCTCAATTTGGTTTCCACCCCGTGTGGCCCCACATCCACCTGTGTGGAATGAAACCATGTCACAACTAATGATGCACAACTATGAAGACTGCTCTGGGCCTTCCCCCATCTCTCCCTCTCACCTCTCAAACAATAAAATAAATCTATAAAAAAAAAAAGAAATTCACCGTGAATTTGTTAAATAAAAAAGTACAGGAAAAAATGTAAGCATTTATAATATATTTCATTATAATTCATGTAGCTAAAAGTAAAAATGAGAATTTCTCTGATTTAAAAAACATCCTGTTACTTGGACAAATTCAAAAGTCTCTTTCTTGTTAAAGTAGATGGCTAAGTAAAACTTTATCAGTAGATTTAGAGATTTATGTGGTTTTAAATGAGAGCATAAACAGAATATTAAAAGCAGAACTATTTAATAGTTAGTAGAAAATAAATATAAGCACATTCAAAGCCTGCATATATTTTTTCACCTTTTGTCTCATAGTTTGCCAATTCTTTACAATAATATATTAACACAGATTTTAGCAAATACCTTCTTAGGTATAATACTACTTTATTACTCTTTAATTTATATACTATTTTTTAAATAATTATTGAATTTATTGGGGTGCCATTGGTCAGTAAAAAATTGCATAGGTTCCAGGTGTACAATTTTACATTATAATTTTTACACTATTGCACATTTGTTTTATGCTATAAATATTGATACTTTTCCTCACATATTTAATAATTGATCCTATCACAAACTAATGCAGTAAATTTTAGTGCAATTGGTGTCTTTCTTACTTCTAGTTATTTCCTCTGTTTCACTGTTTCCTTGTAGGGTGTATAATATACTGTCACAACCAAGGAAAATGAAAATTCTCATTTGGAAATATTTAAGCAAAAGCTCACAGTGGATAGTGAACATTCTGTGTGTTATCAAAAACCTAAGGTACTTCAATGGAATTTTCCTTCACAATACTTAGAGACAATTTCTCTTACTTTAAAATTATTTGGGTATTTCGAACTTGTATATTTAAATCATTCTTATTAAAGCACACACTCCTATGGTACATAAATAATTAGAAAAAATAGCTACTATTAAGTGTATGTTATTTGGTAATTGAATTATAAAATTAAGTTAATGGGATATAAAGAAATAGTAATTGTCTATAACAAGTCATAATTTTATCATGGATCTTGAGAATTTAACAATACTGAAAATAAATCTGAGGAATATTTTTTTAAACAAATATTTAAAGGTCAGATTATATTTTTAAATACTAAACAAAGTTGATTTTATCACATGATATAGTAATAAAACTGTTTAGAACTATTTCCCTATCTTTTCTTTTTATTTCTTCTACTAGGATATTATGTCTACATTTTCATATATCAGTGTCCACTTTGACATTTTATTTCTTATAAAAATGTGTTTACCTTCTTAAGCAGTAAATATAATTGTGTACAAATTTAGTCTGTGACCATATAAACAACCATTCCCCCATCTCCAGTGGTATTTTTCAGGGAAGATACACCACATAAAGAAGAGCTGTTTTCATTCTGCCATGCCACTAACACATTTGTCATCTCTCAGATCCTCACTTTTCTCATCTTCAAAAGGAATTAAATACCTTTTAACTTTGTTTCCAGTTCTTATATTCTGAGTCTACTGTGGGTGTTTTGCTTGCCAGAAGATTGATATTGGTAGTATGCCAATAACAAAGTAGAGAGTAACCTCACACAAAGCACCACATAAAGATCGTATCTATGAAGAACATGTATTTTCAACTGAATGGAAATGAAAAAAACAACTAGCTATCAAAATCGGTGGAAAGCAGCAATAGCAATATATAGGGGAAAATATATAGCATTGAATATATGTATTAAAAGTGAAGAAAGACCTAAAACCAGTAATCCAAGTTTTTACCTTATATAACTAGAAAAAGAAGAGTAAAATATGTCCAATGAAAGCAGAAGAAAATAAATGACAAGAATGAGAGCAGAATCAATAAAATTGAAAAACAGGAAATCAATAGAGAAAAATCAATAAAACCAAAAGCTAACACTTTGAAAAGATCAATAAAATTAATAAGTTTCTAGCCAAGCCAACTAAGAACAAAGGAGAGAGGACACAAATTACTAACACCAGAAATGAAAGAGGGAGCATCACCACAATCCCCTGGATATTAAACATAAAATAAAAGCAAAGCAAAGTGAAGCAAAGTAAAGTGAAACAAAAAGAAAAGAGAAGGGAAAGGAAGGGAAGGGAAGGGGAGGGAAGGAAAGGGAAAGGAAAGGAAAAGGTAGACAGATTGGGAATAGTCTGACCAGACATACCATGGTAAATGAGACAGAAAACAACTGTACTGTCCCTTTTCAAAGGGTACTATGGTCAGCCTAATCTCACTAGGCTAAATTCGAGATGTCAGTAGGTTGACCATATGTACCTTTTGAAAAAGAACAGTACAGTTGTTTTCTGTCCTATTTAACATGGTACATCTAGTCAGCCCAATAGGGAAGGAAGAAAGAAACTGTCTTTTTTCACAGATGACATGACCATCTATGTAGAAAATCAGAAAGAAGTGACAAATAAATAAACAAACAAACAAACCCCCTTCAATTAATAAGCTACTTTAGCAAGGTCACAGGATACAAGGTTAATATATAAAAGTTAATGGTTTTCCTATACACAGCAATAAAAAGGTAGAATTTTAAATAAAAACGCAATTACATTAACGTCCAACAAAAATAAGTGTAAATATAACAAAATATGTACTAAATCTATATAAGAAAATCTATGAAACTTTGACGAATGAAATTAAAGAACTAAATAAATGGAGAGATATTTAATATTCATGGACAGGTAGGCTCACTATTGTCAAGATGTCAGTTTTTCCCAATTTGATGTAGAGGTTCAAAGCAATCTCATTAACATCTCAAGAAATAATTTTGAAGGTATTAACAACCAAATTCTAAAGCTTACATGAAGATGCAAAAGACTCAAAATAGCCAAAGCAATATTGAAGGAGAAGAACAAAGGTGGAGGTCTGACACTACCGGACTTCAAGACTTACTGTTAGCTACCATAATCAAGGCAGTGTGATATTGGTGAGATAAGATTAATTGAAGAGAATAAAAAGCTCAGAAAATAGAGCCATATAAATATAGTCAGTCAATTGATCTTTGGCAAAGGATCAAAGGCAATACAATGCAACAAATACAATATTACAACAAATGGTCCTAGAATAACTGGGCATCCAATGCAAAATATATCTAGACACAGACCTCACAGAAATTAATTCAAAATTTACTTCAGACCTAAATGTAAAAAGAAAAACTGTTATATTGTAGAAAATAAGAGAGGAGAAAACCTAAATGATCTTGGATATGGTGATGACTTTTTAGATACAAAATTGAAGGTGTTCTCCATGAAAAAAATTTTGATAAATTGAACTATATCAAAATTAAAAATTTCTGCTCTGTGAAAGACAATATCAAGAAGAAAAGACACAGACTAAGAGAAAATATTTGCAAAACAGGCATCTCATAAAGGACTGATATTCAAAATATGAAAACTCACTCTTACAGTTCAATGGTAAAAAAAAATAATATTTTTTTAATGTTACAAGCACTGTAACAGATACCTCACGAAAGAAGATATGCAGATGGTAAATAAGCATATAAAAATATGCTTCACATCATATGTCATCAGGGAAATGCAAATTAAAACAAGATTCCACCACACACCTATCAGAATGGCCCAAATCTGGAACACAGACAACACCTCATGCTGGTGAGGACATGGAGCAACAGGAACTCTCCTACACTTCTGCAAACTGGTTCAGCCACTTTAGAAGACAGTTCGTCAGTTTCCTACAAAACTAAACATACCCTTCTCGTCTGATCCATCAGTTACACTGTTACTGATATGTATACAAAGCAGTTGAAAACTTATTTCCACAAAAGCCTTCACACATAGATGTGTATAGCAACTTTATTTACAATTGCCAAAATTTGGAAGCAACCAAGGTATCTTCAATAGGTCAATGGGTAAATAAATTACAGTTCATTCAGATGATAAATTATTATTCAGCACTAAAAAGAAATGTGCTATTAAACCATAAGAAGCCATGGAAGCATCTTAAATGCATATTTCAAAGTGTGAGAAGCCAATCAGACAAGTCCACATATAATATGATTCTTATTATATGACATTCTGGAAAAGGCAAAATTATAGAGGCAATAAAAAGATCAGTGTTTGACAGGTTGAACAGAGAGGAGAGGGTAGCAAGGGATGATTAGGCAGAACACAGAAGATGTTCAGGGCACTGAAAACACTGTATGATACTATAATTATGGACACACATCATGATATATTTGTTAAAATTCATAGAATATACATCATCAAATTTGAACTGTTTGTAATGTAAACTATGGACTTTAGGTGTTTATGATGTGTCAATGTAGTTTCATCAATTACAAAAAACGTAGCACTCTGGTAGGGGATGGTGATACTTAGGCAGGCTGTGAGTGTGTGGAAGCAGGAGGTACCTGGGACATCTCCATACCCTAGCCTCAATTTTGCTTTGACCTAAAAGTGCTTTAAGGAAATAAAGTGTTAAAATTTTTAAAAAATAAAAACCCAATGGAGAGAGAGAGAGAGAGAGAGAGAGAGAGAGAGAGAGAGAGAGAGAGAGAGAGAATAGCAATGATAGGAATAAGAGATGTTTGCATAAAATGGAGCTTTTGTAAAATGAAAGAAAAAAACGCAATGAGATGTAATATGCCAGTGCTGTCAAAGCTATGTTTAGGGTGCATAATGCAATCTGACTCAAAATGAATATAATTAACACTGTCACCGGTAATTCAAGGTCTTAATTTCTTAAAAAGCAAGACCATGACTATGTCCTTCTGTCACCTCTGAATCTAGAACAGAACTCTTTATATAAGTGGGTGCTATGGAAATGTGGTTTTAATCAATTGGCAGAGAGTCTATCAGCCTAGGCTGACACATTTGCATACAAATATTAAGTAACTAACCATCATAGGCAGAAACCCACTGAATCCAAAGGCATTTGTAAATGTGCTGTACTCTCATGGTAGAAGAATCATTGTGTAGAAATTAGCCTTTAGGTCAATAATGAAATGCTTAAGACGTAGTCAGAAACAGAAATCTGGGATATGAAAGACAGTGATATTGTTGCATGTCTACCTGACTCTAACACCATTTTATAAACCATTAAAAACTGTCAGGCCTCCCACGACACATTATATTCTCATAAAGTAGCACAAATGCTAAATTAAGTTTGAATTTGAATTAGTAAAGAATAAGAAAATCAATTTAAGTGTTCCCAGGGCAATCTCAACCCTTGCACTCTTACTTTACGTCTGTGTATTTCATTAGTATATTTTGTTACACGATCATGTAATATTTATGCAGTAACACAATATGTTCTGTACATCTAAGATTAGAGAAAAAGTGCAGTTCCTTTCCACTATTTTGTGCCCTTTATCTGCTGAACACTGTAACATTACCCGGGGTTTGGTGATTATGTAAGGAGGACTCCTATTATAATACACTCTGCACAGTTGGAGGACTGCTGTGGGAACCTTAGCTCTGCAAATCCTGAGTTTTGGAACAATTAAAGCCTTGGTTTTAATGTTACATTCACCTCATTTTTTCCCAAAATATTTTGCTTTTTTCCTTTAAACCCTTAAGTACTGCAGTAGGAGAAATGTAACAAGAATTATAGGGAAAAGTTCCACAGGAGATGCAATAACAGCTGCCATCTGGTACATAACAGATGTGTGTTCCACAGACTTGTTTTTTCTTTGACTTCTCCTATCCAAGTCGCGGCCAGACCCAAACACCATGCCTAGCTCACGAGATCTGACAATTTTACAGCCCCAGGCTGGATGACTGCAGGCTAGTGTTTTTCCTTGAATTCACTGAAGACCCAAGAGACTAAACTAACAGGTTCAAGAATGATACTCAAAGGTTATTCTGTCCAACCCCAGAGAGCTGTACAGAACTGCCACTCAGTTTCCTTACAAAAAAAGAAAATGAAACTTTTAAAGTTTCCAATAAGGACCATTAAAAATTCTGTATCTTCCAAAACAGATATTTAGGACTTGGTGTCCTTAGCAGGCACTGTCCCAATCCCAGAAAAGGAATCACCTGGCGGGCCACATTGTTTCTTCCATCCAAGTAAACTAGGCCAAACCTAATTAGCTGTTAACATTTGCACAAGTTCAATCCTACTGAAACTGATAAAGCCACCTGCTTCCTAGCACCTGGTCACCGTTCCTGCCATTTCCAGGGCTGGTGAATTCTAGCAGAAAGCACTGACACACATGAAAAGTAATTAGAAGTTTAGAGAGCCATCAACCTTTGTGATTTCATAAACTTGAGACAAAAATGTGTTTAAAAGATTCAATGACCAAATTAAAATTTAAAAGCCCCCTCCATTTTTTTTCAAAAAGAGTCCATGAAAATGATATTTTCTTTATGAATTTTCATTTGTTTCCAGAACTCAAGAGCCCCTTACATCAGTTCACAGATTTTTTTCACGGTGCTTGTTTTGATGAGTCAGGTTAGTCTATTCTTAATGTCTTGTGATTGTGATCACAATGTGCTTCACTTGCCCTCAGAGTCTCTCAGTTTTGTTTTGTTTTGTTTTCTGTTGTTCTTTTTTTCTGTGAATGTGACCCTTGTGTAGCTTCCACATATCTGACACTACAAAGTTCAATCAAAAAAATATGGTGGAAATAACTGTAGTCTTTAGTTCTGAGACAATAGAAGTGTAATTGCTGAAACTTCCTGCTTCCTGGCATGTTCCTTATTTCTCTTTGTGTGGCTCCAGAGTGTCTCAGGTTTTCATGGATAGTCATTAACTATTTTTCTCTATAAAACCACTGTCATACAGAAACTTATTTTAAGTCCTTAGGGCCTCACCCATGCTAAAGCTCTAGATACTGAGGGGCTTCCAAATATTTTCATGCACTGTGAGGGATTTGCCGCCTTTCTTGATCTATCTTTGTGCATAACTATTGCTTCTGTTGGTGTGAGTTCATGATACAGTGTGTGACTTTAAAGATTTATTTTTATTGTTTTAGACAGGGAGAGAGAGATTGAAACAGAGAGAGAGACAGAGAGAAAGGGGAGGGCCCAGAACAGTCTCCATAGTTGCACGTCATTGGTTTTTCCACATAGTTTCATTCCACAGGTGGGCACAGGCTGCACAGGGCAGGAAATGGGCTGGGGTTCTCACCCAGTTGAGAACCAAACTGGGGGCACTCCCCAGTTCAGCATATGGGTCCGCTCGGGCCGGGGCTGGGATTCGATCCTCGGTCCCCGGGGCTGCAAAGTGAGTGCTTAACCCACTGAGCCATCCCGGCTTCGCCCAGTGTGTGATTTTAATATTTGCCACTTAGACACTGAAGCCATGCTCATCACCGTCATCCTCATCACTTCAATTCATTTATCCTCTGACTTAGCCTCCAAGAACGAATCCAAACCTGTGTACTTGGTAGTAATAGGAAGGAATCCACAGAGTAAATTCAAAATAACTTGCTTTTTGATCATGAAGCTAATGTGTTTATAAGACACAAATGTACACAGAAATCATTACTGAATGACAAAAAATATGGCTAATTTAAATGGAAATCATTGGGATAAAACTTACTGTTGACCTTTAAGTGGGATGGCTTTGAGGTCTGAGTCCTAAAAACAGCCTAACTTGACAACTCTTTTATTGGAGTAGACTAGCAGTCCTACTTTCTAGAAACCTGAAACAAATTTCTGGGGTAGGCAAGAGGAATAAAAACTGAAAGCAACTTAATAGTCTGCCCCTACATGAAACAATAATGAAAGCAAAGCAAATTTAACTTAGCTACTTGCTCCAGAAAGACTTATTGGTTGAAGATAAAACGTGAACCAACTAAATAGATAATTTATCAAGACCAACAGCTTGTTCATCAAGAGTAACTTCTAGACTAAACTTGCCCAACCCACACCCTATAGGCCGACACAGGCCAGGACAGCTTTGCATGTGGCTCAACAAAAAATTCATAAACTTTCTTAAAACATTATGAAATTATTTGTAATCTTCTTCTTCTTTTTTTTTTAGCTCATCAGCTATCATTTGTTAATGTATTTTATGTGAGGGCAAAGACAATTCCTCTTCTTCCAAAGTGGCCAAGGGAAGCCAAAAGATTGGACACACCTGACAGAGAGGATCAAAAGCTCCCCATGTTTCTTTTGAAAGGAAACAAGTGATTTTGTGGTTCCACTAGGAATCAAACCCTGAATTTCCTGCATGTCAAGTAGATGTGATGACCACTATACCATGCAATCTGAAGCTCCAGCTTAGAGAATAAGGAAGCCTCAGGAAAATGGTCTTCTCCAGGTATTATACAGAGCAATGAAGGGGTCTTGACTGAATCACAATTGGACCTCTAGTTTGTCAACTGTTGACTCCTTAAAGGTCCACTGGAAATATCTGTTGATCAAGAAGAGCTAGGTTGGGGAAGCCGGGATGGTTCAGTGGGTTGAGCGCTCACTTTGCAGTGCCGTGGACCGCGGATCGAGTCCCAGCCCCGGCCCATGCAGACCCATATGCTGAGCTGGGGAGTTCCCCCAGTTCAGTTCTCTCTCTGTCTCTGTATCTCTCTCTTTCTCTCTCTGTCAAAAAAAAGAAGAAGAAGAAGAAGAGCTAGGTCTACTAGATGAGGGAGAATAGCACCTTAACCTAATGATAGCAGTATTTCAGAAGGGGGAAATCAGGGTAGAATATCAAACAGGATTTTAGGGCCTAAACAAAGGAAATTTTAGTCAGGCCTTACAAAATTGATCACTAGTTGGAGTCAGAGAGATTTTATTACATAACAACTTTGGGTTGATGGGCTCTGAGAGGCCGGGGTCTAGAAAAGGGGTGTCTAATATTTTGACTTCCCTGACCACATTAGAAGAAGAAGAATTGTCTTGGGCCACACATAAAATACCCTAACACTAACAATAGCTGGTGAGCTAAAAAAAAAAAAAAAAAAAAAATCACAAAAAATTTTATAGTGTTTTAAGAACGTTTACAGATTTGTGTTGAGCCACATTCAAAGCTGTCCTGGGCCACATGCAGCCCATGGGCCATGGTTGGACAAGTTAGCTCTACATTGTGATGGAGAGAGGGCTCTCTCTTACCCCAAGAAAGGTAGGATCTAAATTAAATCTGAGCTCCAATTTCCTTTCATCTAATTTATAAAGATTAAATTTATTTTCTCAGAATTAAAGAAAGCATTTTAGGAAGTCTTGATTTTCAAGTAGAAAACAGCCTTTTCTTCAAACACACTAGTTTATAGTTCTGTCTGGCCTATTATGTGTCTATAGGAGAAAATCTAGATGGAGCTGCTGCATAGGCCCAATAAGTCTACCCCAAGAACTGAAGTGTTCAGAAGGTCATGTAAGACAGGCATTCTTTGGACAAAATTTGCAGTATGCTTTGGGTGCATGAAATTTATTGTCATAAATTATATATTAATAAAGTAATTTAAAATAAACATTTAAGGGCTTTCCTAAGACTTGTCTTTGTGGCCCTGGAAATGATTTAGTTTTCTCAGCCCCAAGTTCCCAGCTCTTGATGACTCATCTTTGACCAGGTCTAGAGACACAAAGTAGCAACTACCATCTCTTTCTGACTTTTACCATTTATGAGATTCTTTTTATATGTTAGCTCATGTGCATATCTCTCCAACTTGATTGTACAAAGACAATCTGAAATTTCAATGGCCACTTTGAGAATCTTTTGGAATGAACAAGAATGTTTATTTGTAAGAGGCGTTAAAACAAATAGAGGGTCTATAGAGTGATTCTCTGACTCAGTTGTCTGTCTCAGAGATCTCTTTGTTCAACATAGGAAATTATCCCTCTTTCCTGATCATACTTCAAAGTTTGATGTACAGTGTTCCCTCGCCACTTCGCGCTTCATGTTTTGTGGCATCAGTGCTTTGCGGGGTTTTCCAAAATATTCATCAAAAAATAAAAATGAAAAAATACAACCATGTCGGCAGCCACATGGCGGAAAGGAGCATTGTTTCATGTTGATGAGCGAGAGAGAAGGACCCTGCGTGTCAAACAAAGAGCTGAGCTGACTCAGAGTCCATCCCACGGGCTCTCATAAAGGCACGTGATGGGTTTCCGGTGCCCGATGAAGACCTCCTTGAGATGACAAAGTCTGCAAGTGAGGAAGAAAACGAAGAGGAAGACGAAGAAGAAACTGAAAAGCGTGGCCTTACCCTGGAGAATCTGCAACAATTGTGCAACATGGCA
>PVKE010017517.1:0-30616 GCA_004027555.1 Craseonycteris thonglongyai
GGGGTTCCTCCCCACCACCCGGGGGTTCCTCCCCACCACCCGGGGTTCCTCCCCACGACCTGGGGGTTCCTCCCCACGACCCGGGACAGGCCTTCCCCGCTCTGTCTGTCTGTCCCTGTGTCTCCGCGTGTCTCACACATTCGCCAATAAGCCCACGGAGCAGAGCAGAGGAGACGAGCAGCAACGCCGTGCCTCAACCGCTTTCTAAATCTTCTCATTTTCCGTGTCTGCGCTGGAATTCTCAGAGAAGGGAACCCCGAGAGCTCCCGGAGGACGCCCTGTTTGTGTCCCCCAGTCCCTGGCCCCCGAGACGTGGTGTCAGCCGCTCCTCACACAGCTGAGTTCCGGTCCCACTCACGCCGTGCCCACGATACTTGAAGCGTGGTCTCCCACGTTCACGTTGCACACACACGTCTCCCCTGCTGCCGCCGGCTTCGTGGCTCAACGTCACACGTCTCACGTCTGTGGCTGCCCTGGACACGTTCCCCCCTTTCGTTTTTTCACGCGTTTACTGTGGCTGGCCACGGCTCCTCTTGCGGCTGTCCTTAACTCCTTATTCTGGAATGATTGCAGACCCCAGGAAGTCGCACGCACAGGACAAAGGACGTTTCCTATGCCACCATCCACCCAGATGTCCCCAGGGAGGGCGTGCCGCACCCTAAGTCCTCACGGCAGGGTGTCGATGGGTTCAGGGAGCCGTGGCCAAAGGAAACCAGTGGAAGCAGAGGCCGATTGAGAGCAGCGGCAGTTCCGGGTCTATGCCGTGTCATCAACAGGGTAACAAAGTGACGCGGGGCCAACTGAGGCGACTGGACGACCCCGTGACGACATCTGACGCTGATCCGGCACGTGCGCGGGGACATTGGGGTTGTTCGCGGCCCCTGCACGCGGAGCTGCTTTGGTGTGCACGTCCGTTGTCTCTTCTTTGCACTAGAAGCTCAGGGGTGCGACTGGGGGTCACGAGGTGCTTGCGGTCGCTTCTGAGGAATTGTCCAAGTGAGAGAGACGCGCCCTTTCCCACCCCACCAGCCACGTAGGAGCGCCCCCTCACCGCGGCCGGGGCGGTCCCCAGTTCTCACTGTGGGTTCAGACGGGTGGGCAGTGACACCACACCATGGTCGTCACTCCTCCCTTCACACACGTCTTTGCCGCCCAGAGAGACCCCCGGTGACACGTGTGCGTGCCGCTGCCTGTTTTCTCGCGGGGCTTAATTGTTGAGTTCCAAGCGTTCTCTACGTGTTCCGGACGCGTGTGCGCTGTGTGACAGCAGCTTCCCAACGACCTCTCTCCAGTCCGTGTGCGCATTCTCTGTCCGCGAGCCAACGCTTTCCATTTTGATGAAATCCGATTTATAATGTGCTTTTTTTCCTATGAATTGTGCTCTTGGTCTTGTCCAAGCACTTTTTACCAAGCCCTAGTTCCTGAAGAGAGTCTTCTATTCTATCTTCCAGAAGTTTCTTACTTTTATGTCTTACATTTAAGCCCGGGAGCCATTTGGGGTGAATTTTTATATGAGGTGTGCGGTTTAGATGGCGTTCAGTTTTTCCCACCTCAGCACCGTTTGTTGTAAAAGCCCCCCTTCCTGCGCTGATGGTTCTGAAAACTTGGTCAAACGTAAGTTGGCGGCAGTTCTGTGGGGCTTTTGGGGCATCTCTTATTTTGTTTTATAAATCTATGTCTCTATCCCTCCATCAATGTCACACAATCTTCACCTATATCAATGTTTATCTATATCAATATATCTATATCAGATACAAAGGGTATAAATATAGATATAGGTATCGGTATAAAATATAAACGTAGGTAAAGGTATAGCTATAGGTGCAGATACTGTATGTGAGACAGATCTAGATATAATATAGGTGTAGCTCTATAGATCATATATAGATACAGATAATACAGATTTAGACTAGATATAGATATAAATATACAGTTTAAAAATAAAGTAAAGTGTTTCCTCCTCCTTTCTTTTTCTTTCTTTTTTTTCTGAATGATTTTACCTTGGACTTTTATTGACATTCTGGGAAAATCTTGTCTATATTTACAAAAAGAACTTAAGCTTCTGAATCATCTCAGGGAGAGTTTGACATCAATCTTTGAACATGGACCGTTTCCCATTTGTTTAGATCTCTTTTGCTCTCTCTCCTGAGCTCACTATTCCACCCTACCCAGGGTGACGTCACTTAACTAATAATATCTGCAACCACCCTATTTCCAACATGAAATCGGGGAGCACAACTCAAATCATAAAATACCCCAACACTGGCATCTCTGTCCTTCCTTTCCTCTTGTTCCTGTTCTGATGCTTCTCTGAGTTAGAATTTCCCACAGTTCTTCACTTTCTAGGGAGTAAGAAAACCTGCCTTCCTGAGGCTTCTCTGCCAAAGCGACCCACTTTCCAACCACGTCTCTGCCACGTCTCCCCGCCTTCAAGTCCCGCTCTGCAATCCTGCTCCCGAAGCGGCCCTTCAACACACACTGCGTCCCGGGCCCCGGGACAGCGACCCCGGGCTCAGCCAGCCGCAGTGAAGGCCGGTTCTCCAGGACCGAAGCCGCGGCACCAGCCCTGCCTGCTGCTGGCAGGCGGCCTTTACTGTTTGTTCAGAGCCACAAAATAAATGTGGTTCCCAAACCATCAGAATTCCATGAACATAAGGCTCGGTGGCGTTGCAAAATCAGCAGTTACGCCCGCATTCGCCGTGATTTATGCTCAGCCTCTATCACACTCACAGAAATAAAAATAAGGCTTGGTAAGATGCACAATGGGGTTTTGTACAAAAATTACATAAATCACGCAAAGCTCTGTGAAGAATTAGCCTGCCTCCCTCCTTCCTCACGCTCCTGGTCATGTACGTTCCGAGCCCAAGTGTGTGAGCGGCTTGTCACCCCCGCAATGCTCCATAAAGCAGTTGCTCCCACGGCTCTGGAGGCGTCTGCAGGGGGTTAAGTGGTGGCTTCTACAACGAAGGGCCGGGGCTGAACCACAGGGACCTGCGACTAGGACCTTATTTGGAGGAAGGGGCTTTACGGGTGGGATTCGGGTAAGAACCTGGAAAAGGCATCATCCTGTAACATCCAGGGGACGCAAGCAGCTGGGGCTGTAACCGCCGGATGCTCCTTCTGAGATCAAACAGCCCAAAGCACAAGCTTCAGAGGGCTGTGGCCTCTTAAAGTGACAAATGCAAGCCACATGCACACCCAACCACACGGGCGAGACACGCGTCTTGTGCAGCCCAAGGCCGACCAGGCAAGAGCTGGTCTCAGGGAGGAGGTTTGGCACCCAGGTTTTGGGCTCCAGGGGACTGAACCTCCAAAAAGAGCCCCAGGGGTATAGTAGGGCCCTTGCTGTGGGGCAGGAGGGTGGGGCGGGGCCTGGTGGAGGGGGCGGGGCCTGGCTTAGGAGCAGGAGGATGGTGGGGCGGGGCCTGGCAGAGGGAGGCGGGGCCTGGTTGAGGAGCAGGGTGGTGGGCGAGGCCTGGCTGAGGGGGGCGGGGCCAGGGTGCACGTGGCTTCTGGTCTGTGTGTGTCACCATGTGTGGTGCTGGGACCACAGGACACGAAGAAGGCCCAGCTCGGTCCTCGCTACAAGTGACTTGGGCGTGTAGGTACAGCCAGCCCTTGAATAAGGACGTGGTTTTGTTCAGTGTCACCTTGCTGTAACTTTGATGAGATGCATAGGATCACAAGCCTTGTTTATATCAATTAGCCTCCGGTGAAACTGGCCTGGTTATATGTCGCTGGAAGTTGTAGATCCTGTGGGAAACGCTCAGGGAGGCCTGGCTGTATTTGCCACTGTCCTAAGCACTTTGTCACGTGTAGGTAAATCCCTCAGAGTAAGACCCTCTGACAGGGAGGGGTCTGGTACGTGGGTCCATTTGGGAGCACAGAGGGGACACGCCAAGGCCCCCCAGCCCACCGGCATTGGAGTGAGGCGCCTGCCAGGACAGGTGTTCTGGGGGCCTCTCCCCGGACCCCCACTGCACCTGCTGTCCTCAGCCCGCCTGGTGCCTCCCCCACCAGTGATCCGAGATCCTCAGTGCAACGTCAGGTTCTCAGTCTGAGTCCTGGATCGATGATGCCCGGGAGCTGGCGTTGTCAAGGTCAAAGCACTCAGTCTGGGACAGCGCCTGGGCCTCCAGGGGGTTGGGACGGCACGGGTCACATTTCCAGTCTGTGCGCGCCAAGCCGCACCGCCTCCCTCAACAGGCATCTGCAGGGTTCTTTCTGTGCCACTTTTTGACCTTTCCAAGACCCAAGGTCATGCGATCGGGTTCCCAGGGGCGGATACGTTTACGGGCGTGCACGGCTCCCGCCAGGTTCTGTGCCATCAGCAGTTCTGAGCGCGGCCAGCGGGTGGTGTAGGAAGCAGTGCTGGGGTCCCTGTTAGAACACATGCAAGGGGCGCGCGAGGCGCTCAGCTCAGCTCCAGGCCCGCCGCATCTGCAATGTGACACGGTGCAAGGGGAGCACGAGGCTGAGCTCCAGGGCCGCTGCGCCTGCAATGTGAGGCGCTCAGCTCAGCTCCAGGCCCGCCGCACCTGCAATGCAACACGGTGCAAGGGGCGTGCGAGGCCTCGCTCAGCTCCAGGCCCGCCGAGCCTGCAATGCTACACGGTGCAAGGGGCATGCGAGGCGCTCAGCTCAGCTCCAGGGCCACCGCGTCTGCAATGCAAGGCGCTCAGCTCAGCTCCAGGGCCGCCGTGCCTGCAATGCGAGGCGCTCAGCTCAGCTCCAGGGCCGCTGCGCCTGCAATGTGACGCCACTGGTGGAGAACTCGCTGCTCCGTCTCGGAGCCCACGTGCACCGCGGTGACGCGGTGCTCCGTGCGGATCAAATAGGAGCCCCATGTGTGGGGAGCGCAGCAGCTTCCACTTGGCTGGGGGAGGAAGCCGGTGGGTCCCGAGAGGAACAGGCATGGAGGACAGCAGAGAGGAGGCGGTTCAGGGGGCCGGGACCCCTGGGTGGGGGCGGCAGGCGTCACTCCTGAAATAATTGGTGGGAAGTGTATGCGTTGGAGGCCATCAGACATCCGGGAAGGCGGGAGAGGATGGTGCAGAGGGTGGGCGGCAGGAGGCAGCCGCTCTGAGGACACCTGCACTGCCCATGGGTACAGACCGCCTGAGAGACCTGCTCTAGACCTCGGGAAGTGGGGGGCGCTCACTGCCACCACCTCCGGATCTTCAGCACCTATAAGAGGGATGTGTGCTGCTGCCCCGCAAGTAGGGAGTGTTGTCACCACGTTAAACCCATGTTGTGTGTAACCGATTTCATACCAGGTAGACGGGCCGGGGGCTTGGTGAACACAGGCACCGACACACGGCCCGCACCCCACTGCAGCCCTGTGTGGGGATGCTCCTGTCACCTGAGCTCCCCGATCACTCCTGGCACACCTGAGGGTGACAGCCCACCACGCCGCGTCATCCACCACCACCTCCACTTAAATGCCCTAAACAGGAGCCGTCTCCAGTTCTGCCAAACAGATGCTGCACAAACTGAGCCCCCGCTGCCGCCCCTGAGAGGCCCCCCGGCCCCCGGTGAGAAGCAGGGAACACGGGGGTCTTTACAGCCGTCCCATGGGCACCACCGTGCCCGGAGCCCACACGCTGGACGCGCCCTGAGTCTGCCTGAGCGTGAGCCCAGCCCCTGCCCGCCTGCAGAGGCTCCTGGGTTTCTCCAAGCCCTTCAGAAGCTCTGCGTTCCTTCCTCGTCCTCAGTTCCACTCTCACAGACCGGCTCCTGCTGAAACGGGTCTGTCTGGGCCGGGGATCCGAGATGAAATGGGCCTCAGGTAAGCAAGACAGGTCGGTGGCAGAGAGAGAAAGCCAGCGCCCATGGCAGACTGGGTGGCCGGCTCTCCCCAAGAGGTGCACGGGCCGTCTGGCCACCAATGGCCCCTGAGTGCTGGTGCCCATGGGCAGCGAGCGCAGAGCAGGGCCGGCAGCGGCTTCACTGGTCTCCCTGTCTCCCCAGGTTCGCGGCCCATGGAGGCTGCCAGAGCACTGCCATCACCTCATGGTCCCGGCCAACCCTTACTATGATTAGACGTGTTATGATGCTCCAGTCACATGGTGGGGCTTGAGGGGGCGTTGTGTTTAATGTCATTTCCCTAATTGGTGATGAGTTTATTTGTGGCTATTTTTGGTCTTTATATGGCTATTTTTTTTTCTATAAAGAAGCTTTTGGGGAAGATGGCTCAGTGAGTTGAGCGCTTGCTTTGCAGCCCTGGGGACCAAGGATCGAATCCTGGCCCCGGCCCGTGCGGACCCATGTGCTGAACTGGGGTGAGCTTCCCATGCGGGAGGCCCCAGCCCAGTTCCCGCCCTGTACAGCCCCTGCCCGCCTGTGTGGAAGGAAACCATGTGGAAAATGGATGACGTGCAACTATGGAGACAGCTCTGCCCTCCCCCTTCTCTCTCTCTCTTTCTCTCTGTCTCTGTCTCTGTTAAAAACAATAAAATAAACCTTTAAAAAAAAAAACTTTCAATTTCAATGGGTATGTATATGCACGTATATGCACATATACGGAAGTTAAAATAAATATGAATATATTACCTATTTCCCGTATGTCCACAGTGTGACTCGTACACAGCCTTTGTGATTATGGGGTGTGACTGGTACTAGCTCACACCCTCCTTCCCTCCCGGGGAGTCATGAGGGCGTTTACGTTTCTCTTCCATGTTCACACTTTTCCATGGAGCACCGCTCAGTGCATGACGTTCTGCGTTGTTTGTGACAAAACAGAGCACACAGACTCCATCCATTCAAGCAACAGAGAAACGGCGGTAATCATTACAGTGGAGCACGCAGCGGCCGTCTATGTAAATGGCCCAGAGCTACAGGGATGCACAGAATGCCGGGGAGCCCTGCCCCCTGGAAAGTGAGACCCCCACAGGGCGGCCATCGGGGCCAACACGTGCAGAGGGGGTGCAACCCACCCACCCGGGGTGCAACCCACCCACCCAGAACAAAGAGGCAGCTACTTCCACCCGGGCTCAGTCACTCATGTGTAAAATAAGGTGACCAGACGTCCCGATTTGTAACAATGTGTCCCGCGTCCCGCAGCATTTTAAAAAAGTCCCGATGTTTGGAAAGAATGCACGACAAGCTAGGGAACGGCGGGAGATAGACCCAATTTTTAATCAAGATCCCCCTCCCCCCCGGTCAATGGTGTCCCGCTTTACCCATGTTAACATCTGGTCACCTTAGTGTAAAACCACCTCCAGACGCCTCCGCACTGGGACCCTGACCAGTGCATTCAGGCCTGACTTTCTCACGGACCCGAGTCGCACGCTGACCCCTCACACCTAAGCAACAACACAGCAGGCGCTGGGAGTGGCGGTCTCCACCCGAAAGGTCGGTGGGACCCGAGCCCAGCCCGGGCGCCTTCTCGCTAGAGCTCCTGCGGACGAGGAGCGTGCGTTCCAGGAGCGGGTTCTGAAAGCCCAGTGTCACCCCGACGTGAGCGAGGGGCAGGGGCAGAGCGGGGAGCGGCTCCCAGCGCCGCCGACGACGCGGGTGCCCGGGCGTGATGGGTCATGGAGTCGCAGATCCTTTCGAGCTAATTGCTCTGGGCTTGTGCGACTTCCCCTTCCATGTTCAATATCCATTTTCACGGCCATAGGAGATAGCGCGGCTCCCCTGAGCCCCGGCGACCGGCCGATAACGGCCGCAGCACTTAGCCGCTGAGAGGGGGCGACATCTAATATGCAGCTGCTGCCACAGACGGAAGGCAGCCCGGGGCCCCCGGGCACCGCGGCCGCGCTGGTGTCTTCACGTCTGTGACCTTCCCGGAGAGCTGTCCTCGGGGCTGACGCTGTCCCCGCACGAACTCTGGCCCGCGAGCCGGCCGGGCCTTTCTGGATTTTCTGGGCTGAGTTCCAGGACAGCACAGATCCCCTGCACGGGGCCCGAGCCCTGTGCCCTATGTCCTCCCTGCCCTGCAGAAGAGGGCGTCTTGCACCCGCAGACCAAGGGGAAGGGAGAGGCCCCGGGCGGCTCTCACCCCGCCCCGCAGACTTGGGGGCCCGCTGGTGTTTGGGGCTGGTGGCTATTCGGCTCATCTCCCTCACCAGCCGTCTGTGTAAGTGGCTGGTTGGGGAAGCAGGACCTTCCCCCTGTCTTTCCGTTTCCCCGGTGGGCGCCACGCCGGGGTCGCTGCCCACTCAGAACTCAGCCAGCGGTGACCGCGGTGACGGGAGACCAGCTGAAGACGCCACGTGGCCGCATTCGGAGCGGAGTGGGAGGAGAGCACAGGGCCGGGCCCCCCCAGGCCGGGCTGCTCACCTGGGCCGTGTGCTACCGCAGCCTGCGCTCACCTCTGCGACCTCCAGTCTCAAACGCCAGGCTCCAGCCACTGCGGATGATGCACCGACGTCCAGCAGGGGTGGTCTTCCCCGTCTTTCCTCCACCGATTGATTGATGGATTGTTTTGGGAGAAGCTGAGACAGACAGAGAGAAGGGGGAGGGCCCAGAGCCGTCTCCATAGTTGTGCATCATGAGTTGTGATGTGGTTTCCTTCCACACGGGTGGGTGTGGGGCCGCCTGGGGCGGGAACTGAACCGGGGGCCTCCCGCACGGGAGGCCAGAGCCTTCGCCGTCAGCTGGTGGTGACGAGTTACGCCGCAGTTCAGCACTTGGGTTTGCACAGCCGGGGCGGGATTTGATCCCTGGACCTCGCGGCCGCAAGGCAAGCGCTCCACCTGCTGAGCTCCCCCCGCTTCGGCGTCTTTCCTCGTGCGAGAGAGCGGTGGGCCCGCAGCAGGTGCGGAACCGTCTCGGGCCCTGGTCCACCTGGGTCTCCATTGATGTGGCCGGCATTGGGCCTGTGGCGTGGACGCCCCAGGCCTCTGGGACAGTCATGGGCCGGCCACCAAGAATGCTCAGCTCAGATGGCGATAACGAGTCATCGGCACTTCTGTGACCGCGTCCTCAACCTGTTCCCCATCCTGCAAACTGAAACATGAAACTGAGGAGCACCCCAAGCCCCCCGATAGGAATAAGGAGCTCGCGTGGTGAGTCCACAGGCTCAGGACCCTACCACGCGCCTGCTTCGACCCGCTCTCTCTCGTGCTGCGTCACTGAACCTGCCTTTGATTGATACCGTTCCCTTGTGGACGGGAGGAGACGGTATTTGCGCTTGTTCGTACCGTTTCCCCGAAAATAAGACAGTGTCTTATACCGTTTCCCCGAAAATAAGACAGTGTCTTATATTAACTTTGCTCCCAAAGATGCGCTAGGTCTTATTTTCGGGGGGGTGCCTTATACGTATTTCAGTGAGAGGCAAAACTGTAAGTCGGTCTTATTTTCGGGGGATGTCTTACTTTCGGGGAAACACGGTAACAGCGCTTCACCTGCTTGAACGTCAGCCCCGAGTCTTTTAAGTGGATTCCGTGAAAAAGCGAAGCCGATGGTGGGTGGGTGCTGGGTTCACACTTGGCTTATTGATAGTCACCCGAAGACCCGCTTGGATGCTGTGGTTGGATTAGGGGCGTCAGCAAATCTGCGCAGAACTCGGGGTCCCGGCGGGACCCCCGGGACGCACCGCAGGCCTGCCCAGCGCGGTCAGCGTGGCCCTCGGGTGTCCGCAGGGCTGGCCCTGAACCCCAGTTCTGAGCTGACCACTCAGACTGGACGCATGGGGCCTTCCAGCACCGTGAGCCTCCTCTTGGGAGGCGGGACCTCAGACTCCAAAATGGGGGGAGCTCAGGGTGACCTGCCCCTGGGGACCTTCCTGAAGGCGGATCAACCCCAGCATGCCTTGGGCTTCGGGGACAGGACACGCCGCCCAATGGCGGTGATGGGACAGAAAAGGGGCTGCGGCCTGTGGGCCCCGCCGCTCCTCCCCTCACCAGCACGGCAGGGACTCCGTGTTCCACCCGGGGAGCTCAGCTCCCTCCGTCCCCAGGGAATGGAGAGAGGACATCGCCCTTCTGTGCCGGAGGCCGTGGGATGGGATGAGTCTGCATGCACCCAAGGCCACCTGGCAGGTGCTCAGAGACGAGACTGAAAGCGCTGAGACCCCACCACCCTCACCAGAGCAAGCTGAGCGGTCACACGGCCGGGTCCCCGGTCCCCCGAATCTCCAGTTTTCGGGGTCATTGGGATCACAGCGAGCCCGGCGCCTGCAGCCAGCTGTACCCACGTTTCAGGTCTGTGCCCCCTCGGGGTTCCTTTCCCAGCTGGACCACACATGGCTGTGTCCTTGGGGGCTGCCGCTTCTCTGGACTCTGAGCAACGGGGACAGTGAGGCCCATGAGCAGCAGCAGCAGCCAGCACAGGGCTCTGGACACACTGAGTGTTCACCGGGGCTGCAGGCCATGCATGCCGGAAATGTAAGGTGACCAGACGTTAGCATGGGTAAAGCGGGACACCACTGACCGGGGGGGAGGGGGTTCTTGATTAAAAATCGGGTCTATCTCCCGCCGTTCCCTAGCTTGTCGTGCATTCTTTCCAAACATCGGGACTTTTTAAAACGCCGCGGGACGCAGGACACATTGTTAAAAATCGGGACTGTCCCGCCCAAAGCGGGACGTCAGGTCACCTTACGGAAATTCCCCTGCGAGGCTGGTCCCTGAGGTCAGATGGTGGACACACAGACGCACACACACACGTACAAGGCGCACCTTGGTGAGAATTCTGCAGGGAGCCTCCCCTGAGTAGGAATTCTCGGCTTCGGGCAGGCGGGACCCACGCCCATCCATGTGCAAGGTGATTTCAATCTACACCTAAGCTCCGTGTGTGTTTGACGAAAACGCACTGGCACGCTGCTGACAGACTTCCCTTCTCAGGACAGTGTTCTCGACGCCCGGCAGTGGGCTCCTGTCCGGGGTGGGTGCCCGGCTGAGACAGCCGTGCGCTGAGAGCTCTGCTCAGCCCGAACCCCGGACCGCGGCGCGTCCCGCCGGCCGCCCACACCGCTGCCTGCTGCTCAGCGCACACCGGCTCCCCTCGCTCCTCCTCCCACGAGGTCTGTCCGGGCGCCCCGATTAAAAGCAAACCTTCCCTTCACAGCTGGATGGAGGGAGGGAGGAGCAAGCCCGGGGGCAGTGCAAGAATTCCTCCAGCCTTCCTGCCCGCGGCCTGGCTTCCGCCGAGAACCGAGAACCCCCTGGACTTCTTCCCCCTGTGCTCACAATGTCACTCCCCCGGGCCGGTGGTTGTCTCTGTTTCCTGTACCCTGGGCAGCAGCAAGGCAGGCCCGCTTCAGCGACACAAACCTGCACAATGGGTGCATCTGGGGGAGCCGGGCTTCTGCCCAGAGAGCAGCACCCACAGAACGCGAGCGGCCAAGGCTCGGGGCAGGGGACACCTGAGGTTGTCCCTGTCCCATCAGTTTTACGTCTCGGGACGGAGTCTCTAAGGCAGCGCGTCGGTGTGGGACGTGGGGCCCCAGCCGTGCACGGTGGCTGCCTGCCTGCCAGGCTGCAGGCGGGGGCGTGTTTCTCATTCATTAATGTTTCAATGGCTTCGCCCCCCTCGCTGGGTCCTCGGGGACCCCGCGGGCTCAGGGCCTTTGCCTCTGAACATCCCGGAGTGGAACATCAGAGCAGGTGACGAGGGCTGAGCGTCCCCTGACGCTGCAGACCCGGCCTCTGCAATTACCGGCCACCTTGGCAGCAGCCGGTAATTGAAAAGCGCGAACACATGGGCGCCAGTCAATACCGGCGCCGCACGCCGACGACGCTGGGCGCTTTCGGGCCGCCGGCCGGCTGCTCTGCTTTCTTACCTTTCATCCTTCCCGGGACCACGGCGTAATCCCTCTAATGAGGCGCGCGCGGCCGCCAGAGCCCAGCGGCCGCCCCGCTCTCTCCCGGCCCCGCCAGAAGCTTGTGAGGAGCCGGAAGGGAAGAGGCTCTGACGGCCTCCAGGAGGGGAGCCGCGCTCCCGACACTCGTCTTTCCCGCCGGCCAGGGGTGTCCCTCCCCGCCGGGCCCTCGCCCGCCCCTGCCCGGGTTCCCGTGGCGGGTGACCTGCCTGCAGCCCAGCTCCTCGCTGAAGGACACGGCTGGGGGCCACATGTCCCCGTTTACCAACAGCAGCCAGAGTGCGAACCCCACCCCCGCCCCGTCTCCTCACCCGTCTGTCCACGCCGGTGGAGGTGCGAGCGCCCGGGGGAGCCTCCTCGTGCCTCTCGCACGCGGCAGTGTGTTTGCGGGAACGAAACGCACGTTGGTTTCGTCGGCGGCTCCCACCGGCTCCTCCTGCCCCGTCCCCGGCTCTGCCGCGCACGAGTGGCAGATGCGGCGGCACGGAGCTGTGCTCACACCTGCCCTGGCCGCGTGCACGAATAAGAATGTGCATCTTGTCGTCTGCTGACTTCCACGGCGGCGCCGCGCGTCTGGGTTCCAGAGAACGCCAGGCCTGCGCCCCTCCCCGGGCGGGCGAGGCCGCTGTGGGTGGCAGGACCACGCCGCGGGCCACTCCGCCAGCCTCCCGTGGGCACCAAGCTCCCATTTCTATAGTGAACGTGATATTGCACTTCCACGGCTTCTGTGGTGGTTGTGGAAAGCAGGGGGGAAGGAAGAAAAGACAACCACAATGCCCTGAAAGCTCATGGGATTAACCGCATGGTCTTAATAAATGTATAACATCCCAGGCAGGGAGGGAAAAAAACAAGAGGCCGGGCCAGGGCTTGAATGCCCTTCTCTCCAGCCCTAATCTGATCTTTGCCAAGTCCTTTTGATCTGCCAGGGCCCGGCCGGACAGATGGACTAAATGTGGAGATTAGCCCGGCTCCTGCCTCTAAGACCTGCCTGCGTCTGGAACCGCGCGATTGTCTCCGAGCCGGGCTGGGAAGGGGGCAGAGCGCGGGCCGATTTTGTAATGGATCCTGATTTCACCCCGGTGCTCTAAGAAGATTAGGCCCGGGGGTGTCCCATTAGCCGTGATCTCGGGGCCTCCCTCGCGGTTTTCGAACACCGCTCCTGGCCCTCAGCACAAACGGGGAGCCGGGACCCAGCGACCCCATGCGGGGCATGAATAATCGGCCACCGCGCACCGTTTGAAGCTCACTAAGTGCTGTGTAAATCGCTCCGTTTGGGCTGGAGTCGGGGGCAGGGGGTGGGTCGTGGTGACGAACCGTCTTTTCACAGTTCAGAATGAAACTTTCTCGGCTGCTCGCTGCAGAGAGTGTGGGACGCGATTGAGGGGTAACTGACAGCACCCCCCCTTAAGTCAGTGTTTGCAGAAGCCCCCAGAGGGGCCGGGCTTTCCCCCGGCCCGGTGGGCCGCTCGCGGAGGGGCCGGCTGGGCCACGTTAGGCTTCTTCAGCACACCACTTAAAAGAGCTCTTGGAACCAAAAAGAGAAAAAAAGGAGGAGGGAGCCGCTGGTCTGAATCACCCACATGTGTCTGGCACGTTCTCCGGAGCCGTTTTCCTACCAGCAGATCCAATTTCTGTTTTGTTTGTTTTCAAACACGGCACATTTCTTTAATTAGGGAGGACAAACAAGTTAGAAACAGAGAGGAGAGAAACCAAGTGTACGGATCCTCGCTGGGCAGAGGGCGTGATTATAAGGTGACCAGACGTCCCGCTTTGGGCGGGACAGTCCCGATTTTTAATAATTGGTCCCGCGTCCCGCGGCATTTTAAAAAAGTCCCGATGTTTGGAAAGAATGCACGACAAGCTAGGGAGCGGCGGGAGATAGACCCAATTTTTAATCAAGAACCCCCTGCCCCCGGTCCATGGTGTCCCGCTTCACCCATGTTACCATCTGGTCACCTTAGATTAGCAGCCTTCAACGAGAGGGGCCAGTGGAACCGTGGGTGCCGTGTGAGTGAGGTGGGGGACAGTAGGGCCCCTGGGGTCTGCGGCCCAGGTCACCCGATGGCCGTGCAGCAGAGGAGGGGACAGCTTTCGCGTTTCAGGCGCATTTGTGCTGTGGGCTGCTCGCGGCCTGTTCGCTGGCGCGCCGCCCGCCCTGGCTCCATGCAGGAGCTGCTGGGAAAAATTAATTAGTTACCATGCCTTTTGCCTGTGTATCTACCTGATCTAAGTTGTTGTTGATAATTAATACTTATAAAAAAAAAAGTTAACGTTGTACTATTAGTAATAATGATTTGTCATCCTGCCAAATACTTTGGAAATAATAGAAGACTGGAGACCAGTGCTTAGAGGGTTTCTTATGGGCAACACCCCAAAGAGTGCCGGTGTATTTTCACGGTTCCGTTGGGAGATAATGGTCTTTGCAATCTGGATAATCGAATGGCCCAGAACTTCTGACCAGGTATCTGGAACATAGAAATATTTGAATCACCTGCCCGTCAGAGGGGGGAAAAAAAATTAGAACGGGAGAGCAAAAATGTAATTATCAGAGAAAGAGGTTACTGCAGTTCATTGAGGTACTTATTTATTTTCTGATTTACTTTAATCATGTTATGTTTTTAAATAAGTGCAGGCTGAGACTTCACAGTAATGACGATTTTCTGAGTTTATTTCTGAAAATGGAGAAGCGACGCGCCCCCAGCCGTCGGCAGAGACCGCCCCTCCCTGAACAGAAGAGCGTTTTAGGTCGTACTGAGGGGTGTGAGTTCGCCGCTTCGCAAAGGCCAGGAGGAGCCCACGTGCGTGCTGCTTTGTTCTAAAGGAAGATCAGTTGATGGGGAAAAATCAGTACAACGCGGGTTTCCATTGTGCGGTGGGTGAACGTCACGGAGCTGCCGAAGCCGGGCTAGTTAGGTGTTAACCACAGGATTTGCCTGAGTTACGGCAGCAGATGCAGAGTCTGCAGGATAAACGAGTCCCGATTTAACCTATGCATTTACCACACGCATACTTGTGTCCACCGCAGGCCCACGAATACATTCCTGAGGGATGTGCAAAGGCAAACTCACAAGGTAGTCTAAACACAGAGGCTGTTTGTGGGTGGGGTATGAGGTGGGAAGAACAACCTCGGTCATTGTTTGGCTCTCGACTTCTTTCATGATCTGTCTAAATTTAGGCCGGCTTCCTTCTTGTAGAAAGACTGTATCCTCGTAGACACAACACATATTTCTACGTGTCCACATTCAAGGCCGTGCACTAGGCACTTTGGTGACTCATGGGTAAGAAGCTTCTAGAAACGTCTGACCTCTGGAGATTTAAGGGAGTGTGTGTGTGTGTGTGTGTGTGTGTGTGCAGGAGGAAGGTGGGAAAACGAGCCTCACCTGAGTGATAGACAGGTTTTACCTTCTCACCTTCACAGACTGTTCTCCATGCATCACATGTATTAACACGTGGAATTAGCACAATCTTTATTTTACGCTGAAGAACCCGAGGTGAGCTGGGGTGTCCTGGATCGTACCAGCTGGGAAGTGGGGAGACTGGGGGTAGGGGGGCCTCATGCTCTCCAGCCCAGGGCTCTTCTCTGCCACACTGTCTTCCTCTAGCCGTGAGAGCGAACAAAGCAGCGTGACCATTCGGAGAAAGGACACATTTCTCGCTTAACTGCAGTGGCGTTTGAGCTGAGCTTTGGCGTGTTTTATAGACATACATGCATGGGCACTTCCCCAGAAGGGACACAGACCACCATTTCGGTGGCCTGGTTCGTGCTGGCTGAACCATAGGGTAGGTGTGGAGTGCAGTTAAAGACAAAACTATGACCAAGCAGAGTAGCGGCCAGGCAGCGGGGAAGTCGCGAGGCATCAGGAGAAGACCGGCTCCATCCAACAGGCAGGTGTGAGCGTCGCGAGGCCTCCACATGGGGACACGGCTTCAAACAAAGCGAGTTGATGCTGAGCCGTCAGAAACACGGATTGACGCGCTTCTGAGTCGTCCCGACAGCAGTGCACCCACAGGACAGACATGTATACCGATGACTTTTTGATGAATACATCTCCGTGGAGCGAGGTGAGAGCCAAGCTCGGCCACTTTGCATGTGATGGTGATTTAGCTCTCTTGCGACTTACATGGGGTCTTCGGTAGCTCATCGAAGCATCACCTGCCATTTGTCACGGCCCATCGCAAGTGCCACCCAGCTCTGAATGGCCCTGCACCTGGGATTTCAGGTGAAGCCAGTTCAGGGAGGCCCTACCTGGTCGTAGATGATATTCAGACGCCATAACGGTGGGTCACTAGCAGGCTAGTTCCCTGGTTCCTCGGAGTCCTCGCAAGGGGAGGAGAAGGCTTTGAGGCTCTGTCTCCTGGTTTTCAGGAGGAAATGGTGCAGCTCAGGAGCAGGTTGGATGGGTGGCCAAGGACACTGCCCATCATCTGTAACCCAGGGCCCATGAGGACAAGATGGGGACATTGATACCTCTTGCTGGGCTACAGTGCCCCTGTGACTCTTGGCCTTTGATGCTGTTCGTAGGATGATTCCGTGACATGCAGTCCTTTCTCCACTGATAATGAGATGAGGTTGCGTTTCTTCCTACCCAGGAAAGTCTGCTGCGAGGGGACCCAGGACGCACATTTGATCCTGGTGCTTTCTACTATTTCAGTATCGCAGCGGGACGCTCACCCCGGGTGGCTGGGGAGACGTGGGTTACAAGGGAGGAGGATTACGGTCGGTCAGAGTGACAGGGGAGACGCTAAGCTCTGGCTCTCCTGAGCCGGGGCCGTCCTGTGTTCTCACAGCAAAACAACGGTTTGATGCACATGACACGAGTTAAAGCTTCCCAGGTGAGCTCAGCATGACTGATGACTGGAGCAGCATCGAGGAGCTGCGGTGCAAGGCTGGGCACTCACTCCCAGCCTGGGACCCCAGCTTCACTGCCTTATCGCGTGGAGACTGCGGGCGAGTTACTTCAGTTTTCTGTGGCCCAGTTTTCTCATCTGTGAAAAGGGAAAATGATAATACACTCCCAGCTCCATAAGCTGGTGTGAGTTTCAGTGCCAGGGACGAAATGAGTTCTCGTAAACATTAGCCGTAGAATATGTTCAGCACCTACCGTGTGCCCGGCTCTGGTACAGATGAGACAGAAACTGTAAAGGAATGAGGCAGGCCCCGGGAAGAGGGCAGCTTCCCTAAATTAATAAAACGTCTGCCTAGCAGATGGATGCATTACAAATTACTGTCCAATAAAGAGAGAAGGCAAGGATAGTTTGATCCTGGGACAGCCCCCGGGAAAAGCCAAACTAAGGAAGACCTTGAAGAATGGGGACGTCTAGGTAAGAAAAGGTGCTTTCCTTCTGAAGTTCAAGGCTATGGGATGGAAACGTGCACCTGGAGGACAACTGTCGGGGACACACGTCCAGAGCTAAAGATCAGGTGTGTAAACATTCCGAAAGGAGGTAAGTCCAGAATGTTTATTGCAATGATTGGCTTTCCTCCTCTGCTCAATGATGGGGTGATGTGAATGACTAGAGTGCGTGGGGATTATGACAAATGTCAGAGGCTAGCTTAGCCTTTTACATGAACCCCATTGGTTAGCATGTGCAGAAGTCAAGAGAGAGAGAGTGAGAGGGAGAGAGAGAGAGATGGGAGGTAAGTGGGAGCAAGTGAGAATGTTAGGACAAGGGACAAGAGAGAGGTGGTGACACTTTGAATTGGACAGTGGCAGTGAGATTGGAAAAGAGAAATTATAACAATAACAGTGATGTGAATGATAAGAGCATTGCAACCTTTTTTGCCCACCCTGTGCAAGTATTGGAAAGCACTCGCGTTGCCTCATGTAAACTGCGTGTCTGATCCCAGCGTTCATATTCTTGCTATGACATCATAGCGTTCCCCTTAACGCTGGTTTACTAGGCCATTTACTGGGCTTTTACTTGGTACCAGACACCACCGCAGGCACTTCCCATCCATCTGCAACCTCATTGGTTCCTTCCAGTAGGTCCGGGGGAATGATCGCGGGGATGGAGGCTCATGAACTCTGTGCCTCGTCACTGTGAACTTGCCGGAGGGCATCAGCCAGTGAGCGTCACCACTTCTGTACTTAGACCCAGACAGAAATTTACAGTAATTACGTCAATATTATTTAATTATCTAGTTTCTGCAAATAGACTTAAAGAAATGGTTGCGTAAAATTTGCAAAGATAAGAATTGCTATCTGTTCTCTGTGTTTGTCAAGCAGGAAACTGGATCAAAGTCCTGGATTTCATGTCCCACAAGGAGAGGTGGCGAGTTAGTGAGGCGGGACCAGGGCCCCGGCATCGGCGTGTGAACAAGTTCCGGGATGATCTTTCTGCTGCTTGAGAACCCAGGTGAGCCGCTGGGATCCGGGCCTCCCAGGTCTTCTCTCCAGACCGCAGGTCATTGAGAAACAGTGTTGAGTGAAGAGTTCAAGAACAGAACAGTTTGCGATAAAAAGGCAAGTTGGCGGTTTCCACGCCGCGCTATAGGCATACGCACGCGCCTACCTGTCCACCGTGGTCGCTCGCTCTGGGGCCCCACGTCCCGCATTTAAGGACGTCCCCCAGCCTACGCCCCTCGCTTGGCGTGTCTGCAGAGCGAGTGTGTTGGGTCCACCTCTCGGGCCTCATGCGTCTACCTGTGTGACCGGCGCCCTTGGGTAGCTGAGGACAACGCCCTGGTTCAGCCACGCTGTGCTTCTCATCTCGGTGCCTTGCGGTGCTGTCACCCGTGCCCAGAACACCAGGGGCCTGCTTGCTCCCTGCAGGCAGGAGCGCCGACGCCCGATTGGACTCGCTCACAGCCTCGTCCTGCCTGCGGTGCACGTGCCCAGGGCCCTCGCTCCCAGATGGCACGGCCAGACTTCCCTGGGTACGGGAACCGCTCCACGAGGGGCCGGCCAGGGCGGACCTGAGCAAAGAAGGGGCCGTCCTTTCGAAACGGCCAAGGTCAGCTCCATACCTGCCCAGCCCAAGTGAGCCGTGGCCCGGGCCCCGGCCTGCGAGACCCACGGAGGGCTCTCTCGTAATGACTGTCTCGCGATCACCGGCCCCGCGACCTGCCTGTCACTCCCGCAGGTTTATGAGGAGAGACGAATCAATAAAGACAGACACAGGGCGCTTCGGTGCAGCGGGCAAGGCCGGCCAGCGGCGGGGCCAGCCCGCCTCTCGCTCCGTGATGGATGGCACACGCGCTAAAGAGGCAGGGGCCAACGCCCACTTGCCACGGATCCTGCCTCTTTCCCTCGACTTTATGGGGCGGCCCCAAGAGGAGGCGACTGCTGAGGTGGGAGTCAGTGCACCTGCCTGTGGGACTGGGGCCCCCTCCAGGGGAGCCCTTAGGGCACGGTTTTCACAGGGACCTCGCTGTGCAATTTCATCTCCTGTGTTGGGGGCGGTCTCTTCCCCTTCCTTACCCACAGCTTTGGCTTTAAAGGGTCACAGTGCATATACTTTTAAGATAATTTAAGGTATCCCAATAGCCCCCGCACACGGCCTCTTCCCTGTCTCAGCAGAACTTGGTCCTTGGACTAATCACTCCCTGGCAAAGGAGAAAAGGACAATCATGAGCCATCCTTCAGAGACAGGTGCACGCTCACCTGGACACGATCGGTTCCAGCAGAGACCATAACAAGTGGTGGGTGGCTAACCGGAAATGTCTGCCACAAATCTTGTGCCTGGTCACCACGTGTGCTCTGACAAATGAGCCTGTATTTGCTAGGGCTGCCGTAACGGACAAACGCAGACCAGACAGTTTAAACAACAAACGCTTCTTTTCCCAGCATTCCGGAGGCCAGAAGTCCACACAATCAAAGCGTCAACAGGGTTAGTTTCTCCCGAGGCTGCTGTCCGTGGTGGGCAGGTGGCCACCTTCTCCCGGTGTCCCCACACGTTCATTCCTCTGTGCGTGTCTGCCCTAATCTCCTCTTCTTATAAGGACACACGTCAGATTAGATGAGGGCTCACTCTGCCTAATTTCCTCGATAAAGGACCCTTTCTCCAAATGCTGACACTTTCTGGGGACAGGGATTGGACTTCACCACAGGAACTTTCTTGGGGGGAGTCGTGGGCGACACAATTCAGTCTGTAACATATATAGGCGGACAATTCCCCGATCTCAGCTTTCCTATGACCACAGTTGGCCAACTTCTCTTCTTGAAAACACTTTCTTCCTGGGTCCTTAGACAACCACTCAGTTCTTCTCCCTCACTGACACCGTCCTCTTCCTTGCCCTTCCCAGATGGCATTTCAGAATAGCATCCCTACACTGACGACTCACAAGTTACGCTGCCACTCCAGACCTCTCTCCTAACTCAGGTCCTCTCAATTCAACGGCTTCCTCAATATTTCCACTTAGACATCTAAGGAACGTCTGCGCCTTCATGTCTTGGAACTACCTCAGGATTTATCTCCAGACCTTCTGCCATAGTCGTCCCCATTCTGGTAAGTTATAACTACCTTCTTCCGTTTGCTTGAACAAAGATCTTAGAGTCATCATGGAACCTTTCCTCTTTCTCTCTTTTTCATTCTATGTAACTCAAGACAAAATTCCATCGTGTTTACCTTTAAAATACAACCAGGTGTCAACGATGGTGTGCAATTCCGTGGACGAGACCTCCTGTCTCACTCAGCTTAGTCCCCACTCCTTCCACCTTACTCAGCATTTTCTCCATCACACCATGTGCTGTGGATTCATTTGTCTAGATCCCGGGCGTCCAACCTTCTGGCTTCCCTGGGCCACATTGGAAGAGAAAGAATTGTCTTGGGCCGCACATCAAATACACTCACAATAGCCGATGAGCTAGAAAAATAGAAAGCTCGCAAAAATCTTATAGTATTTTAAGAAAATTTACAAATGTGTTGCGTTGGGCTGCATTTAAAGCCATCTGGGCTGCCTGTGGCCCGTGGGCCGCAGGTTGAACCAGCTTGGTCTGTATCTTTCCACCGGCATGTGACCCCCAGAAGGGCCTACAGCTACCTGGTTTATATTTGTAGCCTCAGAACCTGGAAGAGCACATGGCACTAATCAATGCTGATGAATACGCATGTCTTCCAAAGGCCACTGAATGGGCACGGTTATAATTTACGTCTCTGTGCTACTTAATGAGTTTGAACACTTCCTATCGTTCTCATGCATGAACAAGCAGTGTATGTCTGTGTCCTTGGTGTCTTGATATGTATTTTAATATCTCTGAACATCTCTTGTCATCGGAGACCCCCTCGAGAGAATGATCTTGCGCCATCGTTGCTGGCGTGCTTGCTTCATCCCATCCCGTCAGGCTCCAGATCTCTCCAGGGCTTCCCTCTGCTTCTGCTCAGAACGACCCAGGTGAGGTCACATCGGAGCAGCTTCGCCCACGCCACTCCGCTGCGTTGCTCCTCAGCACAGAGAGCTGGTGTCAGCCGTGAGCCGGCCAGGCCCGCTGGGCACGCTACCCAGTGAACGGAGAGCAGAGACCGCGCAGCTGAGCGGGCCCTGGGTCGGGGGGCCGGGGGCCTGTCCCCGTGGGTCACTGTCTGTCAGCCGCAGCAGATTGTATGACACACCGATTGGAGGGGAGGCCTGCCCCCCGGCCCCCCGGTGAGGTGTTTATGATTTGCTCAGCAGCATTAGCAAATTTTGCTCAAATGTGCATTGGACCATGTTTCTGCACATTTCATGAATAATTAAAAGTGAAAGTCTAAACATCTCGTGTGCAGGGATTTGCACATGAGTCTCCTAATAAAGACTATCACCCAAGGTCTTCGAACTTTATCAAGAACTCAGGGCATTCCGACAACAGCTTGCTCACAGTGGAGGCTGTGCGTGGGAAGGTTAAATCCCCTCGCCAAAGGTGATTTGTGGGACCTGCACTCTCAAAGACGGTGGATTTTAACAGAAAGGAAAAGAAAGGAAGTATTAAAATATTCAAATCGATGCTTCTCTATAGAACACGTTCTAATATCCACACACTCTAAACGCCCCGTGTCTGTGCTCATCAGTAACGGCTAATGTGTTGTCTAGTGCAGGACACAACTGGTCTTTCTAAACAATCACTGTGACTTTTCTACCAGGAAATAATCTGAGAAAAGGGATGTGGTCTCCTAGGGGGACCCTGTTCCCCAGGAGGCTGACCTCGAATGTTCGCCATGAAGTTGCTCAGAGTGAATGTTCTCTGGGGGCCCCTCAGGGAAAAACCCTGCCCAGGTTTTCTCCAGATTCTCAGAGAAAGAAGGAAGGAAGAGGCGGCAGGCGATGGGGAGGACAGAGCTGAGGTTGGGGGGCCAGAAGGCCCCCTCTGTAATGTTCAGATCCCCTCGGAAACGTGGAAGGGCCAGCCACCCACGAGCGGGGGCACAGAGGGGTCAACGGGGATGAGCAAAGGTGGAAGGTGGGGGGCAGGCGATGAGGTCACACGGTGACCGTGCACCGTGGGGCGGCGAGCACGTGCCGCAGAGGAAAGACGTGGGACGTCCAGAACGTGAGGCGCCCCAGGAAGCATCCCAAGGACTCCTCATAGGCTCTCGGGCACGGGAGGGTGTTCCCCGCGGCCGTGAGGGGCCTGGAATGCAGATGGCCCTGCCAATCCTCCCAAGACCCCAGCACCAGTGGGCGGAAGAGGTGGGCCCCAGCACTGGGTGTGGGGATGAGGGGGAACCCCAACTCCTGGATGGGGTGAGCTGCCCTGTCCTGCAGAGGGCGCCCTGCGGCCACCAGCACCCTGTCCCCACGGCACCTGGGGACGTAACGGGAGAAGAAAACGTGACAGCTACTGCGTAGACGGTGCAGTGTGAGGCCCGGTTTTAAGTGTGTGACTGATGGTGGGTGGGGGCGGGGTCACAATGATTTCCCTTCCCCCTGCTACTTACAATTCTGCAGGAATGGACTATCTGTCCACCTATCAGCTCATCCACCCAGAGAACTGCAGAAACACAGCTGGGTCTGGACAGAGGTGCCCCGGGTCGGCCACGTGGGTGTTAAAAGAACGTACGCGTCTGCCGTGAGCATCCAGGGCTGCCTCCACCGAGCATCGGCAATAACTGACTGCGTATTCCACTGCGTGCATGTTTATAAGCAGTCGCCACATCTACCCTTTGAGGCCTCAGGACAACGTTCGCTGGACAAGCTCTCATGAGTTCTATTAGTTTCCTATGCAACCATTTCCCACAAACTTAGTGCCTTTAACGGACACAAGAGCATTCTCTCACAGAAGAGCATGTTAGAGCGACAGCACCGGCCTCCATGGACTCAAAGCGAGGCATCCGCAGGGCCCGACTCTTTTCTGGAGGTAAAGATCCATTTTCGGGCCTTTTTCAGAGCCCACGGGCCTCCCCCCCGCATCCCCTGGCTAACGGCCGGCCCTTCTCAGACGGCGTCGCTCCAACTTGCTTCTGTTCTCCCACCGATTTCTCCCGCTCGTCTCTGCCATCTCTTGCACTTTTAGGGACGGTTGTGGATGCTCTGGAGTCACTGGATAAGGCAGGACAACCTTTTCGTCTCACGCTCACCTGTGTCGTGTCCCAGACATGGTCGTAGGTGCCTACTTTAGGGTGTAGACATTTCTGACGGCCCATCGTTTTGCCCGACGTGATCTTGGAATTGTACGCAAATATGACCAGGCTTGGGAGTTTGAAAGTATTGTTTTTTGTTGTTTTTTTTTTGTTTTTGCTTTTTCTTGGAGAGAGATTCCATAGCTTTCAGCAAATTCTCTAAGTGAGTGGCCCGGAGCAAAGGTTAGAACCTCTGTTTGAACAATTGCACAGAGGCTACCTGCCACCCAGTGCAGGGCGGGCCTTCCCACCCCTCCCACTTCCTGCGTTAATTAGCAAGCTTTTGTCAACAACCAGATATCAGCTGTCAACGCAGATCAGCATCAGACCCCCTTCCGTCCAGGGCAGGGGCCAGCTCTGTCCTTTCCCGGACCCAGGACCACCGCTACGGTGCCGCCTAGCCCACCTGCTCTGCCGAACGTTCCGATAATTACTGAGGTTTTCTGAAAATACATACACAATAGCTTCTGGACGGGGTTTAACCTGACTTTGAACCCAGGAACAGGCCAACGGACAAGCAGCCTGTCTGTTTTTACGTAAATGGTCGCGGTACGTGCTGGCCCTTGGCTCTTCGTGAACCCCGAACTCATTTATACAAAGCCTACTGTCTGTCTTCAGACGTCTGAAGGGAGCAACTGAGAATGAGCGGTGTGAATGGGGACAGTTCTCTGGCTGAATACTGTGCTGGTCAGAGGCTGACACCTCAGCTTCAGCCCGGCGAGACTGGGTTGACCACATACACCGTTTGACCCGGGCTGTTGTCCTTATTTCCTGCCGCGTTTAAAACAGGACGCCCGGTCATCCTAACTGGAATCCTTTGTACACCCAGTGACACTTCTCACCCTCCATCTGCCATCAGTGTCTTATCTACTCAGAGATAAATTAGCTAAAAGGTGAATGCGTTCAGAGCCTGCAGACCCAAAGGTTACTGTATCATCTAAATCCAGTGACTCACACGGAGCCTGCTTTCCGGAGACCCCAGCTACGACGCCAAAGGTGCATCTTCACCCGTAATTAAGGGGACCAGATGGTAACATGGGTAAAGCGGGGCACCATTGACCAGGGGGAGGGGGTTCTTGATGAAAAATTGGGTCTATCTCCCGCCGTTCCCTAGCTTGTCGTGCATTCTTTCCAAACATCAGGACTTTTTAAAACACCATGGGACGCAGGACACATTGTTAAAAATCGGGACTGTCCGCCCAAAGCGGGACGTCTGGTCACCCTACCGTAATATCCTCCAGCGCCAACCTCACCCTTCACAAGAAGCAAATGCCGGTTTCCCTGTAAAACAGTGGACGTGCGGGTCCCTCAGAGGGGAGGCCAAGTCCCCCTGCCCCTCTCAGGACGGTGTAAATCGAGTCATGGAGAAGCTCAGCAGTTGTCCCGAAGTCGCGTCCCTCAGGTCCTCCGAGTGGATGTCCTTGTCATTTGGCTTCTTCGACCGTTCCTCTGTGTGGGGACTTCACAGACGCTGCCTCTCAGCGCCCCGATGAATCCGGCTGGCTCTCAGTCCACGTTCGGCTTAATGGGGGGTGAAGTCAGAGAGGGCGCCGTTGAGGGTCCACATCTGACGGGGTCCTGGCGTCTCGATCACAACACGGAGGCGTGACGCGGTCCTGGACTTACACGTGCACTTCGCTGTGAGGGGGGCAAATACCCCAGCCCCCCGAAAGTTCCAGAATCCAGAGGCCATCGGTGCAACGTGCAGGACGCCTGCAGGCCGGGCTGTGGGGCCACAGGCTTCTGGGCGTCACGCTGAGTGGTGGGCTGGCCCGACAAGGGCTGGGCCTTCCAAGTTTGGGGTGAGAGCTTACGGAGTCACGACAGTCAATCTCCTCCGCGGGGAGCCTTGGGTGATTCGCTCCTGCCACCCATGCCGCGGCGGGCTGACGGCCGCCGGGTCCGTCACGATGAACCACCTCGCGCGGGAGCCGCGGGGTCTCACCTGTTTGCCGCCCGGCCGCGGGCCGCAGACATTCTCCAATTTAGCAAGTGAACTTAAGTCATTATTAGAAATGACAGGGAAACCTGATGAAATTGTACTTGCAATTGGAAAACAAAATTGCAATCAGATCGACACGGCTTCCTCCTGGTCTGACCACGCTAATGCCAGTCGAGACATGGGCAAATGTATTTAAAAGTCATCATGGAGCATTACCATGCGATTGCCTTTCACTGGCCGTTATTAATATAAAACTTCAATTTGCATGTAAATGTGGTCAACTTTCATATCATCAAAATACATGAGGCCTGGGAAAGTAATGAATTGAAGTTGGAGGCAGCAATTACTGACGTTTATGAAGAATTTTAAAGAGGTCAGTCTAGCCGGGGCTGAGAAAATGGGGGAAATCAACAGGGAATATTGTCCGTGTAGCAGCCGGGGGAGTTGAAGTCAGTCCCAGGTGTCGGGACGGAGATGATGATTAATAGAGAGGAAGACGGCCGCCTCTCACCCCGAAGGGCTGGGCTCCACCTCGGCCAGGACGCGGCATGAAAAGGTTCTCGGGGGTCCCCTCGCCGCCGTCCGGTGGGCATTCCAGGGGGACTCCGGGAGCCGTGTTTATGAGCCCGGACGGCACGGAGGGTTTAATTGGGCTCCACATCCTGCAGCTCCTGCAGTAGCTGAGACGCTGTTTAACCTTTTTTCTACCTCAGACACCGCCGAGCCCCGGGATTTTAATAAAGCGCTCGCCTGACCGCTTGGCTACACATTGACTTTCGTGCTAAATGGAGTTAAACTGCCTCAGTGCACGGTTGTGGCAAGTTCTAAGTGGCCTGCTTTTTTTTCTTTTTTAATAGGAAATATTTATCCAGGTCACGTGCTTCGTCAATCCTCAACCACGTGGAGTGATTGGGGGGTTTTTCTTTGCCTGTGTGTACAAACAAGTTAACAGACAACATCCACATGCCCGGGGAAAATCAATGTGGAGATAGAAACCGTGGTGTGATTCTGGAGTGTTTTTATTGCCTGGGAGGCAGGGTTAGAGCATCCCTACAGAACGCGCCAGCCACGTTTGCACGAGACGACACGAGCATTCGGTGGTGCCTCTCGGCACTAGGTGTCCAAGGACAGAAATCACACGGCCTCGATGGGTGGGGGTGGGGCAGGGGTGGGTAGAGGCGGGCAGGGATGGGGCAGGGACGGGGCAGGGTGCTGCTTACCACCTTGTGGCTGCTCTTTGCAGAATTGCACGTTGTGTCTCTTCACTGTGATGAGGTTACAGAGGCCTCTGCAAACCTGTTATAAATGCAGGGCACCCTAGACTTATGTGACCTTTAGGAAATCATTCTGTGCACCGGCCACTTCTATTAACTGTTCGGTTCAAGGGCACCTCTGGGTCTGGCCCCGCCTGGGTTTGGTGGTTTCCCCGCTGGGTAGATGTCGTTTCCTCTGGCACCAAAGTCCTCCTGTGACATCCAGTCGTCTCTCTACCCATCTTCTTTGTATGTGGCTTTTATGTTATTTTGTTCTTGCTGAGAATGTGCCCAGCTGCCTTTAGAACTGTGCACAGATAGACGCATTTGCATACGTATCTGTTGTCATGAGGACCACGATTCCAGACGCGGTACCTGTCTGAGTAAAGAGTGTCCATTGTGATGACCGACTGCACCATGCACACCCTCAAACTACTCAGAACGCCCCTTCCTTCCAGTTAGTACGCGGAGGTCCTGTCTCCGGAGAGCTGTGGTACGTGGGACGTCACCCACACCTACGGAGCGGAGAAAGGACGAGGCGGAGCGGGAGCCTCGGCCCAGCCTGGCTGTGGGTGCACGTGTTGGGAGGACTTAGCATTTCCCGAGGGCTTTCACCTTGAACACGGACGTGTGTCCACACACGTTAGCTCCAGGATCAGCCATCTCTCAAGGCACGTCGTTTATTTGTTCTTATGGACATAGTTGACACCTAACCTGCGTACGTTTAAAGTGTACCCTGCGTTGCTTGGATACGTTTCTAGATTGTGGCATGGTCACCTCTGCAGCTCTAGCTAACTCCTCTATCACGTCGGGAAACGGTCGTTTCCCTTTCTTTGGTGAGAACATTTACGCTCTAGTGCCTTAGCAACTTTACAAGACAGTATTGTGACTGTCACCCCTATGCTGTGCATTGCACCCCAGGGCTGGTCTATCTACTGGTTGCAAGTTTTCGCCCTTAAACCCCATCTTCTCATGGACCACCCCCACCCACCCCTGGCAACCACCGTTCTACGCTCTGTTTTTACCAGATTGCACATATAAATGATGTCAGAGAGTCTTTGTCTTTCTCCCTCCGACTTATTTCACTCAACATAACACCCTCAAGTCTTATCCGCATTGTCGCAAACGGTAGTAGGATCTCCATCTTCCTCGCGGCTGAATAATATTTCACGCTCGAGTCTTCTTTATCCACTCATGGGCTCTCAGGTTGCTGCCCTCGCCCGGCTCCCATGAATAGTTCTGCAATGAGCACGGGTATGTCTTCCAGATACGGCTTTCAGTTCCTTTGGACACACGCCCTGAAGTGGGATCGCGACATCGTGGGCAGTGAGTTCTGTTTTTAATTTTTTGTGAAACTGCCACACTGTCTTCCATGGTGGCTGCACCATCTTACATTCCCACCAACAGAACACGGTGTATCTCCACATCCTCACCAACACGTACCTTTATTTGTCCACGATTAAAAAGTCCTCCGTTTTATGGGGAAGCCGGGATGGCTCAGTGGGTTGAGCGCTCACTTCGCAGCGCCGAGGACTGAGGATCGAGTCCCGGCCCCGGCCCGTGCGGACCCATGTGCTGAACTGGGAGCTCCCCCAGTTCAGTTCTCTCTCTCTCTCTGTCTCTGTATCTCTCCCTCTCTCTCTCCTGTGTCAAAATAAATAAATAAATATATTAAAAAAAAAAAGTCCTCAGTTGTATTTGTAAGATTGTTGACATCCTATGTTACAGAGAGCCCAGTTTTTCAAGGCGAAAGCTACTTTTGTCCTCTACAAACCTGAGGCCTCATCATTCGCTCATTAAAAATAAGGTTTACTTCACTGGGCCTACGTTTCTGCTCTTTTCTAAATAAGTGATGGGCGTTACCCCTGAAGGGATGTTTGATTTAACTAAGAAAAAATAAAAATACGTTTAAAATGGGTACTCTTTTATCTTCCAGTCCTAACGCAGAGATTTGTGTGAAAATAGTTTGTGTGTTTACAACACGCTAGTTTATTTTTAACACTCCCGCAGTGGTTGGCTTAGTCTTTAGAATTCCCGTTATTCCACTAACAGGAATGTTATGAACGACTAGTGTGGACGGCATGGCTGGTTCGCAGCTGGGACAGCATGACCTGGCGTCTGGGTTGGGAGTAATATTATAAAACTGCAGGCCGTGGCCCTGAGGAGAGTCTTGAGGATGGTGTTACCCTGTAGCACGTTAGTATGTTTGTGGTCTTGGTGCTATTTCTCCAGGTGTCTAGAACCTTAGAAAGTCGCTCGCTGTCTATAGGTCTGGCCATCCCTAAACCAAGATGTCACGATGTGCAAGGAGAATTCAAGGATAGCGCCCGGGAATGGACTCGTGTAACTGAGGACTCACGGAGCTGTGGGAAGCCACAGCAAACGGGGGTCTCTGACCCGCTTTATATGCGTTAACTCTTACGCCGTGCGGGTTGCTGACCGGGCCAGGCGAGTCCCGGCTGCGTGGTCAGCAGGGTCTGCGTGTTGAGACGGGCTTTCGTGAGCTCGTACGAGGGAGCGGCGGCACCTCACGCTTCAGGGCACCCGTGTCTGGTGCTTTTTCTCTTACGGGACCGGCCCCTCGCCCCTGTCCCCGGAGCCGTCCTGATTGTGTGCTTATTCTGCAGTCAGCGTTGGAAATCCTTCTTTCGGTAAACAGTCATTAATTACCTACCCGTTTGCCGTCACCGTGCAGGTAATTGAATATCTGGTGGCAGCTAAAGCAGGCAAACTCTGCCCCTGGGGAGCTTAGATTCGAGAGCGAGTCACAGAACACACGCGCGAAGTGACCAATCAAGGCACAAATGTGATGAGAGCTAAGGGTGACACAGACGGGGCGCGTGGCAGCCGGTGGCCGTGGGCGACGGTCAGAACAGCAGCTCCGGTGAGCCGCCCGGGAGGTCAGCTCTGGGGCTGAGAAGGAGTTCGCTGCATCGAGAGGGGGAAAGAGGGCTGGTGTGGGCACAGGGGAGCCGGGCACACCCGAGGTTAACACTCGGTGCTAATGAGACCAGGGCGGAGACCTGGGCCCCTTACGGCCAATTCACTCTGAGCAAAGAACCCCGTTCGGTGGTCGGAAGCTACCCTCTCCCGCACGGGTAGGTCTTCCCCCCATGTGTGACGGGGACCCCAAAGGGGACCCAGGGGCGGGGCAGGGAATGCACAGCGTGTGGCAGCACTGCAGCGTGGAAGAGCAGCCCACAGTGCGCGTGGGTGTCTGCAGCCTGGGACGTCTCCTGTTTAAAATGATAGAAACACAGCTCCTGAGCTGTAGACCAGCCCGCGCTGCGGGTTAATGTTAAATCCGGTGCCTCAGTGCTTCGCGGGTAAACAGGCTTCAGGGCAGCGCTTTGCTTTTTCCCACCCGCCGTTGAACAGAATCACAATCTCTTGGAGGAACCGTGGACGTCAGGCCTGAGCCCGCCTCAGCCTCGTTGGCAGTGCGGGCTGACCTGTGTCGTCCCCATGTTCATTCCCTCCGGGAAACGTGTCCACGGTTAAGCCGCGGGCTGACTGACGTCAGTGCTGGGTTGAAAGCACGCGAGACTCAAGCTCCACACCCTGCATGGGAAGGTGGAGCGCTCTACACTCATGGACGCACAACCATAGGCGTGTGCACACTTTACAACAACGTGTCTGTGTGATGTATAAACTCATGAGCCTCAATGTCAATAATATTCAACACACGTAAAGGACACCTGGTAAACAAACCACCCTCAGCTTTTAAGGGGCAGAAGGATCCCCGGAGACGCACTTAACCCTCACTATTTCCAGCCCCCAGCCCCCGGGGTTTCAGGCACCAGGTCCGGGGCCAGGCCTGGAAGTCACGGTTTATAACCAACTCATTGGAATCTGATCCTACTTGTCTTGCAAAACACCCTTTATAAACACTGTTCTATGATGGAAGTTCTTTCTCCTTGTTAAAACTTTGCTCTATAATCTTTTTTTTTTTTTAATTAACCGAGTAGACCAAGAAACCCCAAAATGGGAGATGCGGGAATAGCTCCGCACGTTGAGCGCTTGCCTTGCAACTGTGAGGTCCGGGGATCAGATCCCGGCCCCGGCCCGAGCAAACCCGTGTGCTGAACTGTAGTGTGAATGGTGACCACCGGGATGGCTCCG